>VDFB02273010.1:0-42654 GCA_007258455.2 Sequoia sempervirens | reverse complement strand
TTTACTCACTTTTCAATAGAGTGACATGCCCCAAAAACAATTTCTTTAGTCATGCAATCAAGCTATTGGAGTAATAAATGAATGAGGAAAGAGCACAATTAATACATAAGGTATATCACTTGTCACTATGTATTTATATTAAAATATTCATCATAATAAACCTAATACTAAATGAAAATTCACAAGAGTATGTAAATTTCATCATTACAATATTCTATTGCTCCAATATCTTAAGAAGTTTATCTAGCTTCAAAACCTATAGACATCTAAATTGACCCCCTTTTCAATAGAGTGACACAACTCTACAAAAAATTTCCTTAGTCATACAATGATAGAATTAACCCATTTGACTTCATTTAAAATATAAATCTGACCTACATCTATGAACCAATAATCTTAATATTTTCCTTGATAATCTACTCTAAAGTCATCAAAGACTTTCATTTGTTTCCAACATAATATTTTTTAAGGAAGCAAGCCCTAATAACAATTTTTTAATGAACTAAAATATTTTATAATGTCCATGAGACCAAGTAGTTTATAGGATCAAAAGTCATAGCAAAAGAGCATCACACCAATGCAACCACAAAATGTAAAGGTTGTCTCAAAAGCACTATGAAATCTTAAACCCTTTTCAATGTTACGTCTTCCACTATAGCTCTTAATACAAAAAACTTGTCATTTTTTGTAGCCTTGCCTCTTCAAATGAATCAATAAAGTCATCCACATTCTAGTCGTCTTCATAATTGATATAAATGTCATTGTATGCAACACAATCCATGATGTAATATCATTCTATCTCCACCACCCCCTTTTAATTTCAACATTTCACATATTACTACTAACAAATTCAAACTTGCCCTAAATTAAATCTACTAATCTTTGAGATAATGTACCAAAAAACTTGGAACAAAGAAGGGGGAAACCCATCAGGACCAGGGGCTTTAAAAGCACATTTTAGTTCTCAAAAACGTTGGTTTGAAACCACAAGAGGTTGCCAAGCTCTTGATACGTTTTTTGATAATGTACAAGGCCAAATGGTATATTTGAACCTTCTTCTCTTCAGGCTCTGCCAAACCTAGGTGGGTGCACCTATGCAAATGAGGCAGACTTAAACTATATGTTTCCTACTTGGGCAATCTATCCACAATGGCAATTGGGAATGGGATAGATGAAAGCTTAATAACTACTACTGAAATTTGAGATGTGAATGTTCAAATAAGATTTTATAAAATTCTAAAATGGAATTGGTATGACCAGTGCCTACTTCTATTGGGCTAATGGAGTCAAGAGGTAAATGATATGTGTGTCATTTTTCTAGATAAAATTTGAATTTTTTGGAACTTTTATGAGTTTATGCCTCACATAAATGTGCAAGGATGCAATTATCAAGTTCTTCTTATTGATCCAAATGACCTTTTCTAGATTATTGTGATTAATTAAAATAATTTAATCCTTCCTTGAAGGAGCCAGTTAATTGAACCACACAAGAGCAGCAAATGTGCTTTGATAAATTGAAAATATCCTTGATACATCAATTTAAATAATAAGGAAATGTCAACCTTGGAGACAACCAGATAATATTTTCAATTATTTCAACAAATAACTAACACCATAATTGGATCACCAAATTTATGGATTCTTCTCCATTATATAATTTTAAAATATTTTACAATATACAACATAATGTTATGTTGAGGCAACTAACCAACCTATCCAACTACCTAACCTACTGATCTAATACCTTGATGATTTTATTTCATCTTACATACATAAATTGTTCTTTTAGGGTTACAACCCTTCACAACATCCATCTGGTGTAACTCTTCTTTTTCGATGTAACTCTTCATTTAATTATTCTCAAAAATAATAATAATAATAATTAGTTGCCTTTGGTAAATTAAATATTTTAGCTTTATTCTCCATTTTGCATCTTCATGAAAATTAATTTAATAATAATCTTCTTTTGTTGGAAACTTCACATTCGTTCTTTCATCCTTTGAATATATAATTTGAGTAAATATAATTACCCACCTTTTAACTCCCTTTGTTTTTGCCTCTTCATGGAGACTAATTTGATTTATTATTTTCATTCTTCGTTTGTTTGGAGATTTGCACTTCATTCTTACCCGTATGCATTTTCACCCAATTAATTAAATATCCTTTGGGTAAAATAATTTCCTTTAAGTGCAAAGTATTTCACTTTATATTTTACTCTTTCCGCTCTTTTTATTTTATTGCACAACCGCTCACTTCTTTCACCGCAACCATTGCATGCAAATTTGAGGCCCCCTGTAGTACCATGGTGTCTCCTTGGTATCTATCTTCAGTGTACCACTCTACCACAGGCTATGTCCCAACCCCCCAAGGTATAGCGGTATAGTGTGAAAGGTGCGGTATATGATAGTGGCTCTTCTTCACCGTCCTACCGCGGGCCACTTGGAGATGAGCTGCGATAGAGAGGTAAAGTATGAGTGCTATGAGGGATGGCTAATGTGACAATGGTAATGTAGTAAAGGGTAAAAATGGCCCTGGGGATGGCGATAATGTGATTTATCATGAAAATGAAAGTGGGAATTTTGGATTTTACATGAAAAATTGTTTAGAATTTTTATGAAAATTCTCGTTCCAACAACACCAAAGGAGAAAACAACAACTTTAACTTCCTAAATAGAGACATCCTTGCACATTCCTACATTATTGGCTTCATTTAGCACCTTAGGAATAACTTCCACAAAACCAGTCATGTCATTTGTCTCTTGTACTCCCTCTTCAAAATTTTCCCTGAAGAAGAAAATAGCAGCATTGGCTATGTCTCGCTCCTTAGAGACCATAAATCCATCGTCAAGGGTTAGCTTACTAATTATATTTCTTCTTCTATGTTTCAAATTAGATTGATGAAAAAACCTAGTGTTCCTATCACCCTTGTTCAGCCATTATATTTTGGATTTTTGCTTCCAAAATAATTCTTCCCTCTTCATTAGGTCATGTCATTCCATTCTAAGAATGTGTTCTTTGGATCAAGTGTCAACAATGATAGACCCACTCTCCATAGAGTCTTGAATGGATTTCAAATCAATTAATAATTTCTTTATTTTAGAAGACATTACCAAAGGATATAATGTTATATTTTTTCACTTTATTTTTGATTAATTTAAAATTTTGGGCTAGGGTGAACATAGGGGTACCTTATAAATGCTTTTTCCACCACAACTCAATCAAACCTTTGAAATTTAGATGATATTCCCACATTATCTCATACCTAAAAGGATAGGGGCCCAATTTGGTAGCTTGGATTCCCATATTAAAAGGAGAGTACAATGGTCTAAGCCCATCCTCGGGAGACCCTAGAGGGAGAGCCTAGGAATAATGTTTCAGTTATGAGATATTAAAAGCCTATCAAGCTTCACCCATATAATATTATTACCAAATCTTTTATTCAAATAAGTAAAAGAGGATCCCTGAAGCTTAATATCCATAAGCCCTATATTAGCCAAGAAGTCAGCTATGTCTCCCATGCTATCAAAATAGTCTTCAAGACCCCTCATTTTCTTAGAAGGGAACAACAGAGAGTTGAATTCCCCCCAACCATCCATAAAGCTCTGGAAAAATTATTTAAAATCATAGATAGAGAATCCCACCACTTTTTTTTGGGTTGGTTTAGAGTTTGACGCATAAATATTAGCAATAATCTAATGCACATCATTGGAGAGGTTAGAGAATGGTTGTTTTTTTGCTCAAACAATGTACAGGTTTCAAATGCAAAGGCTTGCAAAGAGTAGAAATACTCCCAAGGCACCTTTAGCAAGGAAAACACAGTATTCAACAGAAGGGTAGATTTTTGAAATAATTGGTGCTAAAGCTAAATCAAACATTTTAACTTCTTGGATTAGCATAATATCAATTTTATGTTCCATAATATAAAATTTAATCAAATGATGTTTGTGTGGGTTTTTCATCCCATTGATGTTCTAAGAGACAACCTTCATAATAAAATACAAAGGAAAAGTAGACCTTGTGGTACAATTGAGATCTAGGTTTGATGAAGGGGCTCAAAACTAGAGGGGAATTTAGAGATTATTTTCTCAAGGTTTTGGATGGACTGAAAGTTTTAGGGTCTGTTGTTTCCCCAACAATATATCTCTTGCTACTTCTTATGATATTGTTTCTCTTTGTGAAGGTCGGCCTTGTTTGAGATCTCCTCCCAAATCATGTTTTTTCTTTCTCTTTTTCTTTCCATGAATAGGAGTCCATTCCTCATCTTGGGGTGAATTAAAGGTAGAATCAAAGGCCAATGGGAAATACCAAGGCTAATAAGAGGCAAAGAATCCACCAACCTACTACAAGTAGCCTTATCTTTGATCAAAAGAGAAGATTTACACCCCAACTTACCATGCAATTAAATTTTCTTTGTTTGTTCTTCTAGGAGGGGACCACAAAAAGAGAGCACCAAGAAATTCCCCTTCATAGAGTCTTCTGACATATCTCATTCCTCTATATCTAATTCATTCAACATGTGGGTCTACTATTTTTACTATTAGGCACCCTAGCCGAGTCCATAGGCTGGATTACTTCTAAAGCTTTTGGAGACAGGGACTTAGAAAGATGCCCTGAGAAGGAGGGGCCATTTGGAACAACCAAAAAAATAGTGGGAAGACCCTCAAAAGGAAGGGAAGGATGGAACTCTAGGTCCCCCAAAGATCCCATTGTACTAGAAGAAATCAAGGCGGGTTCTGCCACACCAAAAAGGTCCATGTCATTTATAGCCAACTTTTGAGCTATCATAGACAGCACTGAGGCATGAATTTGCTTAGAATCTTATTTTTTTAGTTATTTCTCATGTGACCAAACTTGTTGCATAGTTGACAAAAAATACCAGCATTCTCATAGACAATAGGCTGCATCGAGCTCCCCAAACTTGAATTAAAAGTTATCTTGGAGCCTAGAACTATGTTAGTATCTACATTAACACATAGTCTCATAAAAACCAATTTGGATTTTTGGAGGGTAACTTTATCGATTGTGAGTAGCTTTCCAGAGGATTTGTTAATTCTTTGGAACATATTGTAGTTCCAAAATTTCAGTGACATACCAGGCAGGAAGATCTAGGTGGGAGCAACAACTCACAGTTCCTTGGCAGAGTTGAAACCTGGTTTCCATTTACACAAGGATAGGAGGTTTTTAAAGTTTTTGTCAAGAGACCAAGGGACCCCTATAATAATATTCACTAGATCTTCCTTGATATAGAATTTGAACAAAAATAGGTCATCAACCGTAACACTTATGGTGACACTACCTTTAAGTTTCCAGTGCGACAAAGCCTAGTTCCTAACTTGGTCAAAATTGGGGCAAAAAGCAAGGAACTTGTCAACCAAAATGTTGTCTATTTCCACCAACATCACATTAAGAAGATATTTAGGCATATATATCACAATGCCTCATCCAAAATAAAGAGACAGGGAATGTACCACATTTTGGGAAGATGAGTCTGCTAATCGATAACTTTGTCCACAAAATAAATAGGGTCCTCTTCCTTGAAAAAAGAAGCAGAGATGTTATCACTCACATCCTCACTAAAATAAGGGGGGAATAATGGGGTCCCCCTCCGAGACACCCGCTGAGGGGACCATTTAGATGAAATCAACCAGCAAAAAATTGAAAGGAAAAAGAAAAAACAGGATAGCAAAGCACATGAAAGAACTAACAAATAGATCATGTCGAAGCAACATGAATGCACCCTACATATCTCATAACAATAGAACATGAACCGGTTCATAAATTAAAAGAAAATGCTCCCTCACCTGACACATTATCCTAATTCATATAGTGTGACATTCATATCTCTCTTGACCTTTATTGCTTGCACACACTACTCAAAGTAGAAATATTAATAGGATTTCTCTTATGCCAAATCTCTACACACACTAATCTTTCACCTCATTAGGATCTCAAATATTTCAAATTGAATGTTGTAGGGGCTAAAGTACATGCCAAATAGGGGACTAACTAAGGTATTTCTCTAAATGCAAAAACATGGTTTTCCTTTCCCTCAAAAATTCAACTATGAATATCTCTCTTATGATGAGCACTACCAAGATTCTACAAAAATAATATTTGATAAAATATGTTTCTAATTTTCAATAAGAAATAGACTTGGAATTGTTAGCAATTTCGATACCATAAAATGGTACATAAAATGATAATTAATGGTTATTTCCATAAATTTTCATATATATTATAGCAATAAAACATAGTCACAATCATTTAGGTCTAGACACAAGTGGACTGTTGGCAATACAAGAGAAAACAATTGAGAGGGGGGGTGAATCAGTTGTCTCAAAATTCAAAACTTATTTAACTTAACAACTTTAATCTCAAATCTGATAATTAACCATGAAAGCATGAATCAACAACACATCATAAACACACATAACACCAAGATTTTTTATGTGGAAACCCTATTAGGGGAAAAACCATGGTGGAGGTTATTCTACAAGATTATACCCTATTAAAAGTATAAGAGAAGCATCCACAGTAACTGAACTAACTGAAATAGCCTCATCTTCAATCAGGAACACTAACTGGAGAAATAGAAAAATTGTCTGAATGAAAATCTTCATAACTCGATCAAATCTTCATGCGGATCTCTGAAACTCGATGTGGATAAAATAGATACACTCATAAACAAACCCTTTAGTCCACAACCTCATATCACCAATGTACAGAACATACCGTCATACAGAACATCACTTCACAATTGACAATCTACAACTCATTTCTTTGCAATTTTCTCAATATCCTCGGCATATACAACATCAAATGAATTAATGCTAATAGTGTTGACATCAATGACAACCACATATCAACAACATAACCGCAACATCCAACAATCTCCCCCTTTGGCATTGATGGCAACACATGATGTGAAAAACACCATCAATGCAACTAACTCTTGACACTTACTCCCCCTTAGATTCTGACTAATTTTCTCCTCAACATATTCACATGAATTTTCTCCCATTAGACTCTTCTCTCTAGATAATCACCAGTTTTTCACATGACTCTTCTCCCCCTTTGACATCAATGGAAAAGTTACTTAAGCTTTGAACCACATATCTGAATTTTTGAACCATCTAACTACTCCCCCTGAGTAGCAGCCACCAACATCAATCCAAAACAAAATATGTCTATGAAATGCAAAGACTAATGCAATTGTTTAGCATCCTTAGTTCTAATTAGGAGGGGTAATCACCCCTAACTTCCCTCTAAGATACTCAAAAGTATCCTTAGGCAATGACTTTGTAAAGATATATGCAATCTACTCCTTAGTAGGCACATATTCCAATCTGACTTCTTTTTCACTTACCTTTTCCCTCAAAAAGTGAAACTTTATAGATATATGCTTTGTCTTTGAATGCAACACCAGATTCTTAGAAATGTTAATGGCACTTGAATTGTCACAGAATATAGCAATAGGCTCACCATATACAACTCTAATATCCTTCAACATCTATTTCATCCATAGGACTTGAGTACAATTGTTAGCAGCAACAATGTATTCGGCCTCAACAGTAGACAAGGAAATGGCATTCCGCTTCTTGCTTGACCATGAAATTAGCTTCTTACCCAAGAAAAATGCTCCACCACTAGTACTTTTCCTTTCATTCACATCTCTGGCCCAATCAGCATCAGCAAAGGTACTCAAAGTAAGATCATCATCTTTAGGTTACCATAGGCCAAGATCAACAGTTCCCTTTAAATATCTAAAAATTATCTTCACAGCAGTCACATGAGATTCCTTCAGATTAGCTTGAAATCTTGCAACAATACATACAACATTCATGATATCAGGCCTAGTCTGAGTCAAGTACAACAATCCACCAATCATTGATCTATATATTGTCTGATTTTCTTTCGGAGAATCATCTTTTGTTGTCAACTTGCATTTGGTCGCCATGGGTGTACCAACTAGCTTTGAATCCTCCATATCGAACATCTTCAACAATTCATTCACATACTTGGACTGAGATATGAAAATCTCTTTATCTAACTGAGTAATTTGTAATCCCAAAAATAATTTCATCTCACCAATCATGGCCATCTCAAATTCATTTTTCATTTCACTAGCAAACTTCATGCACAAAGCATCATCTCTTCCAAAAATGATATCATCAACAAAGACATCAACAATCAGATCTTTATCATCATTCTTGAAATACAAATTACTATCATCAGTACCTTTGTTAAATCCAAGCTTCAACAAATACTTATCCAATCTTGCATACCATGCTCTAGGGGCTTGCTTGAGTCCATACAATGCTTTCTTCAACCGACACACCATATCTTCCTTATCAGTCAACTGGAATCCATCAGGTTGCTCAACATACACTTCTTCTAATTCACCATTTAAAAAAGTTGATTTGACATCCATCTGATAAACTTTGTAGTCCTTGTGAGCAGCATAGGAAAGAAATAATCTTACAACTTCAATTCTAGCAACAGGGGAAAAGGTCTCTTCAAAATCAATTCCTTCCATCTATGAATATCCTTTACATACCAGTCTTGCTTTGTTCCTAATCACTTCACCTTGCTCTTTAAATTTGTTTCTAAAAACCCATTTAGTTCTAATAACATTCTTATCCCTAGGTCTAGGAACAAGAATCCATGTATCATTCTTTTCAATATGTTTCAACTCTTCTTTCATTGCTTCAACCCAATGCTCATCTTTACATGCTTCATTCACACTAGTAGGTTCAGTCTTAGAAATCAAGCAATATTCTTCTACAATCTTTCTCCTAGTCTGGACACCTTTATTCT
The DNA here is from genome assembly GCA_007258455.2 of Sequoia sempervirens. Taxonomy (NCBI): domain Eukaryota; kingdom Viridiplantae; phylum Streptophyta; class Pinopsida; order Cupressales; family Cupressaceae; genus Sequoia; species Sequoia sempervirens. Next base: position 33,837 of record VDFB02273010.1, on the reverse strand, counting down.
TATCACCTATAATCTGATCTTTTGAATGATTCAATCTTACATACCTCAGAGTCTTCTTAGAATGTTCTTCAACTTCAAGTTCCTATGATCTCTCTTCTGTGTTTCCACTAGTTTCTCCTTCTTCTTCATTCTCCTGATTTACCAGATCGATTTGCACTTGATTTGTGGTCTGATCTTGCTTTCCTTGATTTGTATTGTCATTATGATCATCAAAGTCATATCCACAGGTTCTGGATGGTGTACCTAAGTCTTCATCAACTTTGACATTTGCACTTTCAACCATTTTCTTCAATCTTTTATTGTAACACTAGTAGGCCTTGCTCTTAGTAGAATAACCTAGAAAGATACCTTCACAACTTCTAGCATCAAAATTTCCTATGTCTTCATCTCTCTTAATGTAACACCTGCTTCCAAATATCTTGAAGTATTTAACAGTAGGCTTTTGACCAGTCCATAGCTCAAAAGGGGTCTTACCAGTATCACCTTTGATTTGTACCTGGTTGAGTGTGTACATAGCAGTACTCACAGCCTTTGTAAAACTTATCTTGACAATATTATCAAAGTTAAAATGACACAATCTCCTATGCCATAACCAAATTTTGTCAACTTGAGCAATCAAACAACTTTTACTAGCAGCATTCAAGTGAAAGATATTACCTTTTGTTTTTGTACCTGAGGCAATTTCATTTCCAGAACTCAATATTTTGCACTTTCCATTCTTGAACTGAAGGTTTTATCCCTTATCAACCATTTGACCAACACTCAAAAGATTATGCTTCAAGCCTTCCACATATAGAGCATCATCAGTATTATGCTCACCATCAAGAGAAATGCATCTTCTTCCATGGACCACACCAGCTGTATTATCACCAAATCTCACAACACCACCATCATATTTTTCAAAGCTTACAAACTTACTTTTGTCTCTTGTCATATGATGTGAACATCCACTAGCAATCACCCATTCATCTTTTTCTTCAACTTGAGCAGCTAGGGCTTTCTCCACATTTGTACAACTAGCAGATTCAATAGGACTATTTTCTCTGACAACAATAAATACCCATTCATCATCATTTTTATCGAATTCATCATCTGTTACACCTTCATCAGCAGCATAGTAACACTTCTTCTGAAATCTAGGCTTGTTATGTCTTGGTTTAGCAGCTCTTTTCAGACAACTTGATGCAAAATGACCTATCTTATTGCATGAAAAACATTTAAGGGGCAGTTTTCCTTCATACTTACCTTTTCCTCTCAGTACCTTTTTGACAATAAGTGCTTCCAGTTCTTCCATCTCTTTTTCTTCTTCTTCAATCTATCTGGTTTCATCCTCATACTTGAATGTCTTTCTAGATGAGCTCTCATCAAGATCATATCTTTTTCTATCTCTTCCCGAAGTAGTGGCCTTAAATGCAGATTCAACATTAGGAAGGGCATCACCAAATTCACTCAACTCAAAGGCAGTCAGCTTACCAACCAATGTATCTTTGGTTATGTTTGTTACAGTTCAGAGCTCTTCAATAGCACTAGTTTTGACTTTGTAAGAATCAGGCAGGGATCTAAGCACTTTAGCAACAATCTCAAATTCTTCTATCTTTCCACTAGCACATCTAATACCACACATGAGTTCATTCACTGTTTGCATGAAAGTATTATTATTCTCATCATCACCCATTCTCAATGTTTCATATTTCCCTTTCAAACTCTGCAACTTAGGAATCTTCACATTATCATCACCTTCATACAAGGTTTCCAACTTTTTCCAAATCTCATAAGCAATCTTCATATCCATAACATTTGTCATCTCAAAATCAGTCAAAGCACTTAACAAAGCTTCCTTAGCTCAGATATTATACTCAGAATCTCTGATCTCAGCAGAAGTAATAGGACCATTTGGTGGAATAACATACATATTACTTGTAATGCTCTAGTAGGGTTCAACAATGCATCTCAGATGGCACTCCATTCGAGTCTTCCACAAGGAGTAATTTGTTCCATCAAACCTCGAACTATCCTTCTTGTAACTTGCCATCCCAGATGACCTTAAGTTGTTAAACTTCTTCCAAGGAACTTAGCTCTAATACCAATTGTTGGCAATACAAGGGTAGACAACTGAGAGGGGGGGTTGAGTCAGTTGTCTCAAAATTCAAAACTTATTTAACTTAACAACTTTAATCTCAGATCTGATAATTAACCATGAAAGCATGAATACACAACACATCATAAACACACATAACACAAAGATTTTTTATGTGGAAACCCTGTTAGGGGAAAAACCACGGTGAAGGTTAGTCCATAAGATTATACCCTGTTAAAAGTATAAGAGAATGAAATATGGGGAATGTACTTGCATTCAGGTGCACTGCCTAGAGCTCACTGCTCAATAACAAATGAAGACACACTGTCTTACAAAGAGATTCAAATTAAAGCCATCTACAGGGATTTGAACTGATAAAATAGCATTTGCTAATGCTTGATCATAGTTTCGATTAAGCGCATGAACAACTCTTCACTCTTTTTCACTCTTCTTCACACTTTGCTCTACCTTCGAATGATTAGGAAATTATTCACACGTACACACACACTCGCACACTTCAATTTGAACAAACAACTACTCTTATATATCCACAACAAGAAATTTCACCACTACAAGTCGGCCAAAAAGAAATAATAAAATGAATATAACTATCGGCCCAAAAAAATAGATAATATTTAATGTGAATCAACCAAAGTCGACCATAATTTAGTGAGGACCTAAATCAACATCTTCAACATGCAAACACTTCAATTAAATTATCCTCGAAGATCCACAACACGCTTCAACACCATGTCGGCCAGGAACATGAAAAACATGAACACGCAAGAGAAAAATCGTCAACCACGAGCACAACGATCAATGCGGGTCTGCAATAAAGATAGAGCATGATCTAGAAGCATCCAAAAACATTAAGAACAAGTAGAGAAGAATCTGCAACAACTGAACTAACTAAAATAGCCTCATCTTCAATCAGAACACTAACTGAAGAAACAGAAAAACTATCTGAATGAAAATCTTCATGCAGATCTCTGAAACTTGATGTGGATAAAATAGATACACTCAGCAACAAACCCTTTAGTTCACAACCTCATATCACCAACGTACATAACATACCATCATATAGAACATCGCTTCACAACTGACAATCTGCAACTCATTTCTTTACAATTTTATCAATATCCTTGGCATATACAACATCAAATGAATTAATGCTAATAGTGTTGATATCAATGACAGCCACATATCAGCAGCACAACCACAACATCCAACAATGGACATGATCCTTTAGGTGTGGACATAAGCCTCTAGGTGCAAGAACAAGCACTAGATTTTAGAAGTTATTAGGTTTTTCTCAAATTTCATAGTGATGTTCCTCCAACCACTTTGATCCCATTTATAAATTTAAATTTTTTATTTTAGAAACGTTTTCTATATTTTTTCTAGTAGCATATTTATTTTCACTTTTAGTCCCAACCCAATGTATCTACATATGCAATTAAAACATATTAGATTGGCAATGTTTCTAAATATTGAACTAAAATCTAATTTTTTTAGTATTAAAATAAACATAAAAAGTGATTTTGATGTTCTATTAATAACACATTAGGAAAGTTCAAAAATTAACCTCTCACTAAATGAAATATCAATTTTTATATCTCCTAGTGTTTTATTAACAAAATGTAAAATTACTTTCTATGTGTATTATATTCTAAGAAAATAGTTTTTTAACAAAATTTAAAAACAAAAATAATCTTTGCATGATTTAAAAATAAAAGTACATTGAGTTGTGACTAAAATGGAAAAGAACTATGCTAACAAAAAAGGATGGAAAGAAGGGATTAAAAAAATTATGTAAAAAAAAATTGAAGCTTCAAATGAGATCAAAGTTGCTAGAGAAACATCCATGTGAAATTTGACCAAAATCTAAGAACTTTGAATAAACTAGCGGTTGTGTCTACACCTAGATGCTTGTTTTTGCATCTAAGTGCACATGTATACACTTGAATGCTAGTGACTACTTGGAACACTCATGTTCATTGCTCCAACAAACCTAAAATTTCCTTTAAACACTCAACTTATTTTTCTAATCAATTTGTTGTGCTTGCAAAATCCACACATCACTCACCAAAAGAGATAGCCATAATTGAACTTCTAAGGGAAAATAAAATTGGGGTTGTCTATTTAGGATATTATTCTTATTTGGTACATTTCAACTCGTACAAAATCTAGTTTAGAATATTTGGAGCACATGAGATCCTAGTGAGGTGAAATAGTGGTGTGTGTAAAGGTTTGGCTTAATAATATGAAACCCTTTTCTACTCTAAGTGTTGTGTGCAAGTAATGGAGGTCAAGAGGGATATGAATATCATAAGATATGCAATAGGGAGAAGTTAAAGTTTGAATGCCACAATATATTCAATAGGGAGAGGTTCAAGGCAAGGGAAAAGCTTCAAATTTTCAACATAGGTAGGATGAGAAAAAGATTTAGAAACCATGCAATGAATGGACTATAATAGAGGAAAGTCATGGAAAATGATAACAATGATGAGAGATAGAGATACAATATTATAATAGAAGAAGGAAAACAATGGAGATATGTCTTCGACTTAATGGGGGTTTTAATCTTTAAATATTATATAGAGATTCTATGGCTTGGATCTAATGTGGGGTTGAATCTTCAAATATTAAATGGTGGTTCTTGTAACCATGCAATAATAAAATCTCATTTGAAAAATTAGAATTATAAAATGTTGGAAGAATCAAGAGTGTGAGAGACAAAAGTGAGAGTGACAAGAGAGAGAGAAATAAAGAGGGAGCTCAAATGAGGTCAAAATTAGATTCATTGGAGGGTTCTAGATGAAGGGCCATTAGAAAACATAGTAATAATTAGGTTTACAAGGGTCATCAAGGGCTATAATTGAAATTTAAACATGGACATGAATGCTTGGTGACACCAATTTCTTAGTAGAGCTACATACCCAAACTTCAAGGATGGTTATGGGACGATATCCAAAGGATTTTTCTCTAGTTTTTACATATATAAAATGGGTATTTAGGCTAGAAAATAGGTTTAATGATGTCCAAAACATGTTTAAAGATTAAACATCGAAATGAGTGAAGAAACATAAGATGAAGATTGATAAATATGCAATTTTTAATCTTAAAATATGTTGATGATATAATTTGAGTTGGCAATGTAATACAAAACTGCTCGATTTCGATGCTCACATTCATAACATTGTAGACAACATCATCCATGAGGAAATTAGATAATGAGGGAAAATTACTTTTCATAGGCATCCTCTCTAAAAAATATGACAAGTCACTATCTTTTCACATATAGAGGAAAGTAAATCGCATGCCACATCACATCACCATCTAGCTCAAACTATGGTGGTTCATGAAACCTTAGACACTATATAATTTCATATTTGTGATCTACATCTAGAACATGAATTAACTTTTGTGAGGAAAGATTGTGAGGGAAATAATATTTTTAAAGCTGCCAAACATGTAAGGAGAAGTCAAGATTTTTTAGAAAGGTTCAAGGGTTTTCAACAATAAATTCCTTGTTTTGTATTAGAATATTTACTAATAAAATAAAATAAAAATTAACTCAACTTATCTACATTATAATAAATTGAGCGAGTCAACTTAATATTCCAAAGATCATGTAAAACCAATTAAAAAATGTGGCATACATAGGATTCATTATTCATTTGGGGAGCCATGCATTGATGAAACATGTTCCATTTGTACAAGGATTAGAAAACATGATGCTTATACTAAAAAGTAACAAGTTATTAAGTCATCTTTGAAATAGCCCTCATTTAAAATAAGTACAATAAATGCATTGGAAAAGAGAAAATTCTAATAATAAAGTAGTATTTTAAATATATATTTTTGAACTATTGAGATTAGAATGCATATACAAAATTTTAAATAGAGATGACAAGTTGAACTCAAAAATTCAAGAAGATAAATTGTTAAAATACTAAAGAAACCCTAAACCTAAATATATCCACCAAGTAATAGTTATAAATTAGGTGTCAATAATATCAATTATATAAATAGCTAGTTGAGAATTTTTTATTATTTATAAAAATTAAGTCATGTTAAAACTAATGAATGAGAATAATAATTTTATCATGCCAAATCATGTTGAACATCTATCAACCTCTCTAGATAATAAGTATTACTTGTCAGTCACTTCCTAGTCAACTTTATTCGAGGCATAATCCAATTCTCAACCCATAAAGAAGGTCAATGTGTTATATCACATTTTGAGGTAATACTATTGATCTTTCATTTTCCAATTTTGTATTTTCTCATTTGGTCTTTGTTAATTTAAACAAAAGTATTTGTAAAATGTAAAAGAGTCTTTTTCAACTTAATTTAGGGTAATTAAATATATATAACAATACATTTACACAATTAATTTAGGTGAATTATAGGAGCTAGGAATGATAAATTGAAGTGTTATTTACATAAATTAAATGTTACAGATAGTGGTACTTAGCTCTTAGAAAAATGATGAAGAAATATGTTGATGTGATGTAAAATTTATTTATTGCAATACATAAAATGAATGTCCTTGTTATGTTCATTGTCTCAGAAGTATCATAGACTTGGGATCTTCTATGGTTTGATCTCATGTGGCACAACATCATTCTCGCTACATGAAACTAATCTATAGGGTAGTGTACTAATCAAACAATTTACAAACTTATATGACCTATTTCACTAAAATCCTTATTGTCTAATGATGTGTAAGAACTAGCTCTATTTAAAAATGACTTGAGAACCTATTGGACTATTAGGGTCAAATTCTCTTCAATAAACCCACTTGATAGATAGTGTAGACATCGAAAATATATTGATTGGCATCGTGCATTCGATCCTGACTTACTAACATCATTTCTTCCTAAATCATCCCTCGGTCTAACCATTTAATCAAATCCTCCTATCTAATTAAATTCATCAATATTGGTCTCTTAATTAAATAAATCATTTTGTTTAATTAAGTCGCATCTCTCTTGTTAATTAAATCAATCCATCTGATCTAATTATCCTTATTTAATTTAATAATCAATTTATTTGATTAAATCTCTAAAGTCCATCTATTAAATTAAATAAATAAAACCTTATTTGATTTAATCTAACACCATCCCCTTTTATTAAATAAATCAAAATCTTTATTTAATTAATTTCTTATCATATTCATCTCTTATCTAATTTAAATAAATCCATAAATCTAAGTCAAATAAGTCATATCATCTAATCTCATGTTAAATTAATTAAACCTTGATTAATTTAATCTAATCTCATGTCACATCCTCTAGATAATGCAAGTTGCACATGAAAATAGATTTAATTCATTTATTAAATCCCTATTTTCCCTCACATGGCATCTTTGGAATATTTCAATTTGAATTCAAAAATTCAAGTCATGTACATCCAACAAGGCAATGAATTCATCTTACATGTCCTTTTCCTTGAGCCAAGTATTTATTGCATTTTTTCCTTCCTCTTACATATCATTTCAACAAATTTGAATTTCAAATATTGGCATTTATTGGCACAAACCCCAAATCTTGCATAACTATCATCCATATATAGCTTGACAAGTGGCACCATATCATTGGATGAATGTTAGTCCCACATTGCTCAAATTTGGGCATTCATCCATCTTGAAATCCTATAAATGAAGAGCTCCTCTCCTCATTTTATCATCCACAATCCAAGCAAAGTTACCATGCTAAAATGCTTAGCCATTTCCATCCATCATTTATATTCTTAGTTAGGCTTTTTGTAGGTTTGGCTTGGAGTTCTCATCTTTCACCAAAAGTGGATCAATAATCTCTTCAACATTTGAATCTTGCATCATAGGAATTGGGAAAGGGCCAATTTTCACATCAAATTGGCACCAATTCCCCCATGGGATCAAGTGTTTGCTATTTAAATTAGGATTTAATCTTTGGTTTATCAATTTTATTGTGTTCTTGCTTATTTTCTGTCCTATTTTGAGTTTGCAAATGGATTTCATGGGGAATCCTTTTTTTGGCTTGTAATTCCTTGTCTAACTCATTTATTCATGTTGTTTTGCAGGTACTAGGAAAAGGGTTCGCACAAATAGACTTTACGACCTTGGGCAAGTGTTGGTAGATAGCAAGTGACTTGGATGTGAATTGTGATGCACATGTGTACTTTTTAGTGCTCCATACTAAAGTGTTCCTACAATGAATGTTCCTTATGATTCTAAAATGTGTTTAAATGCACAAATAGATTTTTTTTTAAATACCAAGCCATAATAAATAGTCACACAAATGTGTACCAAGTTACCTTCCAATGACTAGTGGAAGATGGCAGAGTTCGAAAATTCTAAAATTTTAAAAATGATTTTATGTTCAATCCCACATAACATAGGATTGAATTTGGGCACTACATGATAAACTTGGGATAGATATGCACAAAAGGAGAAAAATGAATGAATGGGCAATGGTGAAAAGATATACACAATAAGTGACTAATTATGGTGAATGTCTGAAAATGTGTGTAATTTGGAATGAGATAAGATTGAATATATAGAAATATGTAAATGGAATGGATAAAGGATTGGGGAAAATATCCAAACTTAATAAAAAAGTATGTCACTTGTCACCATGTAATTATATTAAAACACGTCAAAATAGAGCCAAAACTAAATAAAAGATTGTATGAGTATGCAAATTTCAACATCTCAATATTCTAACACTTCATTATCTTAAAATAATCTTTTTAGCTTTGGAACCTAGAGACAACTAAATTTACTCACTTTTCAATAGAGTGACATGCCTCCACAAACAATTTTCTTAGTCATGTAATCATGCTATTGGAGTAATAAAGGAATGAGGAACGAGTCAAATTAATAATAAAGTATGTCACATGTCACTATGTAGTTATATTAAAATATTCATCATAATAAACCTAAGACTAAATGCAAATTTGGAAGAGCATGTAAATTTCATCATTACAATATTTTATTGCTCCAAATCTTAAGAAAATCTATCTAGCTTCAAAACCTATGGACATCTAAACTGACCCCCTTTTCAATAGAGTGACACGACTCTACAAGAAAATTTTTGTAGTCATATAATAACTCGATTAACCCATTTGACTTCATTCAAAACGTAAGTCTAACCTACATATGCACCAATAATCTTAATATTTGCCACAAGAATCTACTCTAAAGTCATCAAAGGCTTTCATTTGTTTCCAACATAATATTTTTTAAGGAAACAAACCTTAATAAAAACATTTTTTGAATGAACTAAAAGATTTAATAACGCCCATGAGACTAAGTAGTCTATAGGATCAAAAGTCATAGCAAAATAGCATCACACCAATTCAACCACAAAATGGAAAGATTGTCTCAATACCACTACAAAGAATTAAACCCTTTTCAATGTTAGGTCTTCCACTATGGCTCTTAATAAAAAAGACTAGTCATTTTGTGTAGCCTTGCCTCCTCAAATGAAGCAATAAAGTCATCCACATTCTAGTAGTCTTCGTAATTGACATAATGTCACTCTAAGCCACACACCCCATGATGTAATATCATTCTATCTCCACCACCCCTTTTTTATTTCAATATTTCACATATTACTACCGATGAATTGAAACTCGGCCCAAAATAAATCTACTAATTTTCTTTAAGATCTTACTCTTTAAATAGTCTTTCCACCTACCCTAATAAAAACTTTGAATAAGTCATAGCAAAAGAGCATCGCACCAATGCGGCCACAAAATGGAAAGGTTGTCTCAATAGCACTATGAAAAATTAAACCCTTTTCAATGTTAGGTCTTCCACTATGGCTCTTGATAATAAAAATTTGTTATTTTGTGTAACCTCCCCTCTTCAAATGAAGCAATAAAGTCATCCACATTCCAATTATCTTCGTAATTGACATAAATGTCACTCTAAGCCACACACTCCATGACATAATATCATTCTACCTCCACCGCCCCTTTTTAATTCCAACATTTTACATATTACTACCGACAAATTCAAACTCGACCCAAAATAAATCTACTAATTCCACCTACCCTAATAAAAACTTTGAATAAGTCACTAGTTCTTAAATGATAATGTACTAGGCAGCCAATCACAATCCTCCATGACTTATACAGTTATCCTTAAATGTGAGGGAACCTTGGGCTCTAACCCCATCAAGAACAGTGTGGGAATTCCTCAATAATGACACTACACTACACTTCTCCCATTAGGCCTACCACCCGTCCATCCTTATCCACTTGTGTCAGCGTTGAAAGCCTATGCATATCCATTCAAAGTCTTAAATAAAACCATTAGAAGCAGCTTATGGTCAAGATATGATATCCTAAGTCCTTTTTTCCAATAAATAAAAAATAAAAGATATGATTTCCTTTGAAGACTCGGGTACAAGTGATAATATCTAGGATATTTTTTTGAGCCGTAAGGCAAATCAACGAGTTAGTCAATAGGGAGAGGTGGGCCCGGGCCTAAAGAGGTGGGGCCCGACGTCGCTGTCAAAGGATACACGTGTCGAGCAAGATAACGACGTGGTTTTAAAATCCTCACATGTCTTCTGCGTGACGTTTGATTCTCCACTTTCCTTTTTTTATATTCAATGTTTGATCCCACCAAAAACAATAGTCCTCCCAATGTCTCATCTGCTCTGGACACCTGTCGGTATAAGTTACTGTTTTAATGGCAGGCCGTGTATGCTGCTGGCATCCGGGAAACCGCCTGCCACGTGTACCACACAATCTTCCTTTTCTGCAACTTGCTTTATAATTCGCGTAGGAGGCCGAACTACTGTACGGAATGATTACGACACCCGCCAAGAAATATAGTTAAGAAAAGGGCAGGCCCGTCGGCTAGGTATGCTTTTCATTATTTCCCCGCCATGTTCTGCTATGGGGCAAGTTGTCTTAAGTGGTCTATCTCGAGTTTAACTCAAAGGTACACTTTTGGCATGGGGTGAGTTGTCCTAAGTGGTCTAATCTGAGTTTAATTCAAAGGTACACTTTTGGCATGGGGCGAGTTGAGGCAAGACTCCTCACAACTCAGCTCAGCGTGTCCTAAGTGGTCTATCCCGAGTTTAACTCAAAGGTACACTTCTGGCATGGGGCAAGTTGTCCTATGTGGTATATCTTGAGTTTAACTCAAAGGTACATTTTTGGCACGGGGCGAGTTGAGGTGAGACTCCTCGTGACTCAACTCAGCGTGTCCTAAGTGGTCTATCCCAAGTTTAACTCAAAGGTACACTTTTGGCACAAGGCGAGTTGTCCTAAGTGGTCTATCCCGAGTTTAGCTCAAAGGAACACTTTTGGCACAGGGCGAGCTGAGGTGAGACTAATCCTTGGGCATGTACCAAACCGCCTGCCGAGCCAGATGCATCAGGGAAAGACCAAGCCCCAGCGTCGAACCCAAGACCTTAAGGAGTAAACCCAAGACTCCAGCCAATTTTGCTACCAGTGCAAGCTAAGGGACTACTCAATTAAACTTGCTAATTTTCTAAATTATTTTTGATGTTTGATCTTTTATTATGAAAATTCTAATTTGTTTACTATACGATTAAATCTTGATAGGAATATCATAATGAATATACTATTACAATGTATCAATTGTAAAAAAAAATTAGTTTGGCAATCATTATATAGAATTTAAAAATTATCTAGCAATTCCATAGTCTTTAATTATCTTCTCTTATTTCATTATTTTGAAAATATTATTTATATATTTATGTATTGGTTGATTTTGGATAAAGTCGTTGCAAAAAAATCATTTTAAAAAAAAAATTATAATACATTAACTTTTTGGCTTAATTTTGAGTTCTTTTAATGTCTTGAATGATATTGAAAAGTGTTAAGAGATGTCATAATATTATGAGATAACAAAATAACTCAATTTTCAACTCTTTTAATGTCACGAATGATAATTGAAGAGAGTTAGAGATATCATAATATATATTTTTTATACTAGAGGGGTGTCCCCGCAACCAGCCCAACAGCCCTTACCTTGGGTACCTGAGGCGAGCTAGGGCGAGACTAGTCCCCTGCGGGTGAGATCCCCTACCCGCAAGAAGTCCCACCTCTTAAACTCGGGAGCTAAGTCGAACCCAAGACCAATGGGGAGCAAACCCACTGCCCAAGCCAACTCTACTACCAATTCGAGCTTAGAGATATCATAATATTATAAAAGGAAAAAATAAGTTAATTGTAAAGTTACTTTTGTTTATAATAACACTTTTCAAATTTTTCGTTTGTTTCAATTTACCGACCTCTTTGCAATCTAGGTATAAATTTTCTCATTAGATTTATTGTTCATTAAATTTTCTTGCTTAAATTTTCAATTGTATTAATGTCTTAAATGATATTGAATACTATTATATACCTTGTAATATTGTGAGGTGGCATGATGTATTAATGTGAAAATAAGTTCTTGTTATAATGAAAGAATTTTGAAATATTTTGTATCCTATAACATTTGCTATTTATTTTTTAAGTTAAAGGGAATATTTATAGAATCCTTGGTAGCCATAATTTTTTTGCTTTATAATATTAAATATTAATAAAAATATGTAACCCCTCCATAAAGATTTACTTAATGTCATGAAAATGCATACAACTACAAATCTATGCAAAGCTATATATATTGAGATATGTCATGACATAAATTCAATCATTTAAATAAAAAAGATATGCACAATTTTTCATAAAAATATCTTGAACAAAATTTTAAAAATTCTTCCTGCCCACTTGAATTACTGAATAATAATGTTTTTGCTTCTTTTGTTGTATTGTAGATTTGGAAACATATTTAGTAGAGCTTCTTTTGTTTAGATTATTAGTTCTATTTCTTTTCAAGAATGGTCCTATTAGCAATCGTAACTTTGAGATCATATAGTAATATCAAGCAAATAAATAATATTCTAGGAAAAAATTATGCTTCACCCTTTGGAAATCTTTTAATTTACAATACTTTTTTTTTTTTTTATGCAGAAGGGGTGTCCCTACGACTCAGCCCAGTGCACAGTAGCCCATACCTTGGGTACCTAGGGCGATACAATACTTTTTGTTACCTTTTTTATGTATAAAATCCTCTCTTTTTCTAGTTTGAAAGTTTTTTCCTCACACTAGTCATTAGTGTGTAAACATGCAAATAAGGGCTACATCATGGTTCATAATTTTTCTTAACTTTATCTTTGAGGAAAGAGAAATATTTGTATTAGTCACCATAAAAGATTCAAAGGTCATGTTATAAGGCTATCACAATGTATGTGTATGGTATAATGATATTAGTTGTTTTCTTAGGACCCTCAAATATAATTTTCATGGTATTAAAAAATGGTAATTTATTGCTAAATATATGTTAGAATCTTTCAAACTGTCAAATAGGAAAATAAATTATGATTCATTATTTTTAAGACAATTTATAGTGAATATTAGTAGTTCTATCGCAACATGAATACTATGGTATTAGTTGGATGTAATTTATTTTTTCGATTTACCAATCATCATTTAGAATTAAAAAATTGTCCAACAATTCTAGTCTTTAATTATTATTTTTTATTTCATAAATTTGGAAATGTTATTTATGTATTTTTATATTGGTTCATTTTGGACAATTATTGCAAAAAACAATATTTGTTTAATTTTCTTTTTTAAATATAATGCATTAAATTCTTTTGTTCAATTTTCAACTCCTTTAATGTCTTGAATAATAGTGAACATTGTTATAGATATCATAATATTATGAGATGAAAAAATAAATTAATTTGAAAGTTACTTCTATCTGCAATGAAACACTTTTCAATTATTTTGTGCATTCCAATTTACCAACCTCTTTGAAATCTACATATAAATTTCCCCATTAGATTTATTGTGCATTAAATTTTCTCGATTAAATTTCAATTGAATTAATGTCTTGAATACCTCATAATATTGTGAGTTGGCATGATATATTAATATGAAAATTATTTTTTGTTATAATGAAAGACTTTTGAAATATTTTGTTTCCTATAAAATTCAATATTCACTATTTAGGATAGGGAAACATTTATAGAACCATTGATAGCAACAATTTTTTTAATTTATAATGTTAATTATTAATAAAAATATATATGTCCTCCATAAAAAGGTTCAATTTCATGAAAAGACATACAATTACAAGTCTATGCATATATATAGAGAGAGAGAGAGAGATGCCATGACACAAATTCAATATTCTTTTAATTGAAAAGACATGGATATTTTTTATTAAAATTCTTGAATAAAATCTTAAAAAATATTCTCTCCTAGCTTCTTGAGTGACTCAATAATATATTTTTGCTTATCTTGTTACATTGTAAATTTTGAAACATATTTAGTAGAGATTCTCTTATTTATATTATCAGTTATATTTCCTTTCAAGAATAGTCTTATTAGCAAGGGAAACTTTGAGATCCTAGAGTAATATCAATAAAATAACTAACATTCCAAGGAGAAGTTGAGCTCCTCCCATTGTATTTTTATTTTATTTTACAATATTTTTTATTAATTTTTTTAATGTCTAAAATCCTTTCTTTTTTGGATTGAAAGGTTTTACTTCACACTCAATCATTAAAGTTTAAACATTCAAATGAAGATTACATTATGCTTCAAAAAATCTATTTTAGCCCACTTATTGTTCCTTAGACTTATCTTTGAGGAAAGAAAAATATATGTGGATCAATGAACCCCAAGGATACTACTCACCATTAAACATTCAGAGGTTATATTAAAGGACCATCTTAGTGTATGTATACGATATAATGATATTAGATATTTTCTTGGGACCCTAAAATATTTTTTATGTGGTACTAAGAAATGATAATTTATTGCCACATATATGTTAGAATCTCTTAAAGATTGTCAAACTACCAGACATAAAAATAAATAATGACTTATTATTTTTAAGGCATTTTATTATGAATCTTAGTACATTCATATCATAACACAAATACTATGGTATCAATTGGATGCAAAAAAAATGTGGTTTGTCAATAATCATGTAGAATTTTATAACATCCAATAGTTCCATCTTTAATTATTTTTTCTTATTCCATAATTTTGAAAATGCTTTTCTTTTTTGTATTGGTTGATTTTGGACAATTATTACAACAACAACAACAAAAATGTTTAATTTTTAAAAAAGATTACAATACATTTTTGCGCTCAATTTTCAACTTTTTTAATCTCTTGAATCATAGTGAACATTGTTACATATCATAATATTATGAGATGGAAAAAATAAAATGATTTGAAAGTTACTTTTGTCTACAATGAAACACTTTTCAATTACTTTGTCCTTTCTCTAAAATCTACATATAAATCATCTCATTAGATTTTACTGCTTCAATTTCAATTGTATTAATGTCTTGAATACTATTGTGATTCGACACATGATATATTAATATGAAAATTATTTCTCATTATAATTAAATAATTTTAAAATATTTTGTTTTATAGAAAATTTAATATTCACTCTTTAGGGAGGAAACATTTATAGAATCCTTGGTAGCGATATTTTTTTATAATATTAATTATTAATTAAAATATATGCCTCCTCCATAAAAAAAAGTTATTCAATGTCATGAAAACACATACAACTATAAATCTATGAAAATCTATATATTGAGATATGTCTGACATAAATTCAATATTCATTTAATTGAAAAGATATGGACAATGTTTCATTAAAATGTCTTCAACAAAATCTAAAAAATCTACTCACCCAACTTCTCGAGTGACTCAATAATAATTTTTTCCTTATCCTATTACACTGTAGATTTGGAAACATAGTTGGATAAGCTTCTAGATTTTTTATATTATTAGTTCTATTTCCTTTCACGAATAGTCCTATTAGCAAGGGAAACTTTGAGATCCTAGAGAATTGTTAACCAAAAACTTGACATTCCAAGTAAAAAGTAGGCTCCTCCCATGGTAAGTTTTTCTTTTACAATAATTTCTATTATCTTTTTTTAATGTCTAAAATCCTCTCTTTTTTCTAGTTTGAAAGGTTTTATCTCGCATTCAACCCTTAATGTTGAACAAATAAAAAAAAAAAAATTACATTGTGGTTCATATTTTTTTATTTTTGCACACTTAAATTTTTCCTTGGCTTTATCTTCGAAGAAAGAAAAATATATATGGTTCAATGAATCCCAAGCATACTAGTCACCATGAAAGACTCAAAGGTTATGTTACATGACTATCTTAATGTATGTGTATGGTATAAGTATATTAATTGTTTTCTTGGGACCATAAAATATAATTTTCATGATATTAAGAAAAGATAATTTATTACCATAGATATATCAAAAACTCTATTTTGTCAAACTATCAAACACAAAAATAAGTTATGATTCATCATTTTTTAAGGTAATTTAGTTTTTGGGTTAGTGATGTCATTATTAAAAGAATAGTAAAAATATTTAAGTATACAACCTGATTATCTTACTTTTTTCTTTCATTCTGCAACTTGCAAATTCTTTGGAAATTTTAAGTAGCCATAAACATAATATGTGATTTTTTGATACACAGGTATAAATTTAATATATTTTTCTAAGCATATCAATTTGATTTATGCTCCAATATGAATGCCAATCAACTACCAAGGTTGTCTTTGATACTATGAGATTTGCTAACTAGCCTACCAGGAATCTAATTACTGAAGGAAAGCAAAACCATAAATATGAGGAGAAATAAATTGTATTCCTCTCAAGAATGCAAAGCTATATTCAACTTGAGAAGTGAGAATTACAAAGGAAATTCCTTGTTTAGATAGGCCAAGGGGAGAGATGGATGCAACCAGATAATGACAAGTTAAGCTAGTGTGAAGAGGACTTTAGTGGAGAACTAGCTAAGAATGAACTAGTTAAATAAATGACCCCTTTCACACTAACACCCCCCCTTAAGTCCAACTTAGGGAGAAGTATACAATGCAAAGATGAAAATATGGGTCCCGGCTACTAGGCCTGATGAGGTACCCATGTACATAATAACCTCTCAATGATAAAGAAGGAGAAACCCAGTGGGAAAAAACTCCTACCCATGAGAGGATGAATGAAGAAGGTCTAAGTGACCCCCCCAGAAGAGATATGCCTCACCCCCAAGAGAGACCGAAGATGAACATACTTTCTCTCAGTGAAGGGCTTGGTTAATATATTTGCAACTTGATTTGTTGTAGAACAGTATCGCAAATCAATGACATGCTCCTGAATTAGCTCCCAAAGAAAACACATGGATCTTGATGTGTTTGGTGCGTTGATGATGGACCAGGTTCTTTGAGATCTGGATGGTGCTCTAGTTGTCACAATAGATGACTGATGGCTTCTGAAAGATGATGCCAAGTTCAGTGAGTATATTCTGAAGCCAAATAGCCTCAGTGGCAGCATTGATAGCCCCCTGATACTCAGCCTCAGTTGAAGAAAGAGCAATGGCATGTTGCTTCTTGCTCTGCCAACAAATGGGGCGAGAACCATAGGGAAAGTTGTAGCCGGATGTGGACTTTCGATCATCAATATTACCAACCCAGTCAGAATTCGTGTAGCCAAGTAATTCTAAACTTGTGCCTATTACATATTGAATCCCATACTGATGAGTGCCCTGGATGTAGTGCAAGATGCGCTTGGCAGCTTTCCAATGAAGCTCATGTGGTTTTGTCATGAAGCGCGAAACAATGCCAACCACAAAGAAAATGTCGGGGCGAGTATGAGTCAAGTAGATGAGGCCACCAACAAGTTGACGATACAAAGTAGCATCAACTAGTGGTGTGGAACATTTGGCCTCAAGCTTAACTCCAGATAGAAAGGGAGTTGGTGCAAGCTTACAATCAACCATATGAAAATGTGACAAAAGATCAAGAGCATACTTGGGTTGTGCAAGTGAGATCTCGGAAGAGCATTGAGTGATCTCAATCTCAAGAAAGTAGTGCAAGAGATCCAAGTCGGTCATGGAAAATCTATCATGCAAAGCATTCTTCACAGTTGTGATGATGGATGAAGTGCTCCTAGTGACAATCAAGTCATGGACATAGAGAGCCAAGAAAAGAAGAGCATCCTCCTACCACAAGATGCAAACATTTGGATCGGAGTGACATCTAGAGAACCCAATGGAGAGAAGAAAGGAGTCCATTTTGGCATACCAAGCTCTTAGAGCCTGTTTGAGGCCATAGAGAGACTTATTTAGTTTACAAACCAATGAAGAATCTTGAATGAATCCTTGTGGTTGCTCCATATAAAGTTTATGTAGATCTCCATGAAGAAATGCACTCTTCACAACCATTTGATGTACAACCCAACCATGAGCTACAAAAATAGAAAGTAGCAAGCGAATGGAGTTCATTTTGGAAACAGGGGCAAAGGTCTCAGTGTAGTCAATACCTAGTACTTGAGAGAAACCTTTGGCCACAAGTCATGCTTTCTACTTGTCAACTTAGCCATCCACTAAAAATTTGGTTCGATAGATCCACTTACACTGAACCATTTTCCTTCCCTTAGGAAGTGGAACAAGATCCCATGTTTTATTCCAAATTAAAGAGTTGTACTCTTCCTCCATTGTGGAATCCCCCTTAGCAATACCAAATGCTTCACGAAATGACTATGGATCTAAAGTTGTGGCGATGTAGGAATGTGGAATGTCTTGATGTTGTGATCGAGTCCTCCTTGTATTTGAAGGATCCCAACAAGATCTCTTGCAGATGCAAGTGTTTGGCGAGCCCAACGAGGCATGGTAGGGGGTGGAGGAGGAGATTTTGAACTCTCTAAAGAGGAAGATGAAATCTCATGATCAAATTTACAACTCAAGGAAGCTTGAGGAAAATCCTCAATGTCAGAATCCTCAAAATCCACTATGGAGGAAGGAAGAGTAGAGGATGAGCTAGAAGAGCTTTCCTCAAAATGCACACTATGCTCAATGAAGAGCTCATGTGTGATAGGATCCATTAGCCAATATCCTTTGACACCCTCAGGGTAACCAAAAAAGATTCAAGGCTGACTCTGAGGTTCCAAGGCCTTTCACTTCTCTGAAGGAATATGTGCCCATGCTGGGGAGCCAAAAACTCTAAAGTGACCCACAACAGGTTTCCTTCCACACCGAGCTTCAAAGGGAGTGATGCCCTTTAATGCCTTATGTGGAACTCTATTTTGGATGTGATCAGCACAGTTGATAGCTTCAGCCCAATATGCAGGTGCAAGAGAGCGAGCATGGATCATGCAACTAGCCATCTCTTTCAGAGACCTATTTTTCCTCTCAGCTACACCATTTTGTTGTGTTGTGTGGGCAATAGTATGTTGAAGATCAATCCCTTCAAGAGTACAAAATTTCTCAAATTGATGGTTCACATATTCTCTGCCATTATCAGTGAGGAGAATTTTGACACACTTTCTAGATTGCTTCTCAACATGAGCCTTAACCTCTTGAAATCTATCAAAGACTTCTCCTTTGTGTCCAAGAAAGTAGACCCATGTGTATCTGGAATAGTCATCAATGAAGGTTAGAAAATAATGAGCCTTACTGAAGGATAATGATGGAAAAGGACCCACCAAGTCACGATGAACCAATTCAAGGACTTTTGAAGCCCTCGAAGCCTTCCCTTTGTCAAACTTCTCCTTAGGATGTTTTCCCAAGGCACAACCTAAACATACACCATCTAAAAATTTGATTTGAGGAAGACTCGTGACCATATTCTATTTGTTGAGTTGCTAAAGATAGTGGTAGTTGAGATGGCCAAACCGCTCATGCCATAGTTTTCTCATAGCATTTGAATGGGTGAGAAATGTAGTGGAATGTGAATTAGGTACAAAATGAGAGAAAGCATACAAGCGAGACTCATGATTGGCCTTACCAACTGCAAGGAGTGCATTATCTTCAAGATTCTGGATGCTGACAGAATTTGGAGTGAATTCAAATTTTCTACCATTCTGTGTGATTTGGTAGATAGAGAGAAGGTTGGCTGATAGATCAGGCACGTAGAGGACATTCTCAAATGTACCATTGCTAGTATCAATTGAACCCTTCCCAATTACTTCCACTAGAGAATCATCCCCAATGAGAATGTGGGGCACAAAACAAGGCTCCAACAAAGAAAATTGTTCTTTAAGAGAACCCATGTGATGTGATGTACCCGAGTCAAGAATCCACTCTTTTGAAGAATTAGTAATAGCAACAAGTGCATGTGCTTTCCCTTTACCTAATTTTGAAGGAGTAGAGGATTGTTGAGCAACAAAAGAAGGCAGATTAATGTTTTTTCTTTTTGAGAAGATTCTTTAACTCATCAATCTGCTTCTTATGACAACAATGTTCCTCATGACTAGGTTTCTTGCAATAGCTGCAAGTTAGCCTTTCCTTCTTTTGAAAATTCCCCTTTGAAGAGGAGGAGTTGGAGTAAACTTTTGTTGTTGAAGATGATTGTGCTTGATCTCTTTGCGAATTCTTCTTGAACTGCTTTTCTTTGTTGTCAGGTTTCCTTGATGCTTTCTAACCTTTTGGTTGACTAGCCATCAAAGCTTGTGAATGTGAAGGCTTGAGAAGACCCATTGAAATAAGCTTACCTTGTTCTTGCATTAACATTTCAGAAAATGAAGCAAAAGAAGGTGTAGTGAATGTGGATCCCATTGTAAACCTATGAGTATGAAAGCTAGAAACAAAAGTTGCAATTTCAGGTCCAAGTTTATTTAGAGTGTTATAGACAAGTTGAATGTCTTTCTTCTCTAAGCCACATGATTTACATTGTGCTTTAAGGTCATTGACCTTTGTTGCATAATCCTGGATGTTATCAAAAGACTTTGGATCAAGACCCATTAGTTCGTTGTCAATTTGATAACCATGAACTTCATCAATTGTACCATAGAGAGTTTTTAATTTTTCTCATGCATCATGTGAATCTTTACATGCTTCAATCTGAAACATTATATCAAGAGAAACTAAACTCCTTAGACAACCAAGAGCTTTTGTATGTTCAAACATCCAGAGTAGTTTTTCCTTATCATTTGTGGGTTCAGTTACCTTCTTCTCAATATAAGGTGTGTATCTTAGTTGCATTAAGGAATTCCATGAATTTTGATGCCATGTGTTGTAGTTGTAGGGTGTGAGCAATGGAAACTTAAATGTACCCATAGTGAAGGAAAAATAGAGCACAATGTATGAGAGAGGTTCAAGCACAAAGATAACAAGAGACCCCCCTTCTTTACTCAATAAAAGAACCCCCCAGAGAAAAATGATTTGGAACTTTATATTTAATGCAGTTACATATTTTTGGATTTCAATGCTTTTACAATTCCTCGAGAAATGAGCATGTGCTGAAAGTATACATTTCATAAAATTTCATATAAAATAAATAGCATCAATGTGAAGTACACAAAAAATCATGCACTTTTAGAAAAAGAATCAACTTGATCCGATGTCATATGCAAAAGTTATGCAACTTTGAAGTTTGCAAAACGAGAATGGTGAGGAGTCGTCAGTGAGAATCAACAATTTCTGAAAATATGTTCAACAAAATCTAAAACTGTCATCACCAATGCATAGAGCACGAAAAATTAGCCCAAATCAAAAAAAATTGCACTGAATTTGGAGGTCAGGAGGCCGAGTTACGAGCTGTCAAAGTTGGCCTTGAAAAAACAATGCATCAACAGAGAGGGGTTGCGTAAAACTTTTGCCAAAAATGGAAAACCTGCTGCCAAAGTTAGCAGTCCGCCAAATATAGATGTTTGCCAACTATTTTGGACCTCCACCAAATTTAGTAACCCGCCAAATAAAAATAATGAACCGCCAAATTTAGCTGCTGCTAAATCTTCCTCCAAATTTAGTGACTTTGAGATATTTATATTTTTTAATAAAAAATATTAAATGTGTCGGCACATTTAAAAAGTTGGTTGAAAAAAAAATCGGTTTTAATATTTAAATATTAAAAACCGTCGGTGGAATTAATTACGGAAGGACTTTTTAAAAAAAAAGTTATATGTATTAATATTCTAAATAATATTAAAAAATATCAAAAAAAGTTTTAAAAAAATTAAAAAAACCTTTAAAAAGGCCCGAAGGCCAATGTTCTCGTGTGCAGTACACAAAAGCATGCATTACGAAAGCACTGGCAACGAATTTGTTTAATTTTTTTGCAGGCAATTTTTTTTTAAAAAAAATAAAAATAGAAGCCCGAAGGTCGAGATTCCTACGCAGCACCTGTGTGAGCACGAAGCTCGGAGCCCAATCAAGTTTGCACGGGAAAATGCATAAAATGCATTTATAAACAAATATAATTTGTTTTTACAAAAATTAAAAAGAAGCCCCAAGGCTGTGCGCTGGTAGGTAAATTTTCCTTTTTTGATTTGATTTTTTTTTTTTTAAGATTTTCAATTTTATTTTTTTTTAAATTTGTTTGTTTTTAAATTTTAATTCTTGATTTTTTTTTAAAAAAATTAAATATACATATTTTTATTTTTTTTTCAAAAAATCAAAATATATATTTAAAGGATATTTTTGCAAATATTTAAAACCAAAAAAATAAAAATTTATTTGCAATTTTCTTAAAAAAAATCAAAAATATTTTTATTTGAAAAAAACAAATAAAATAAAATGATTTTATTTTAAACAAAATAAAATATTTTATTTTAAAACAAAAATAAATATTTTTATTTTAAAATAAAAAATATTATGTATGGTTATTTGGACAAAAAAATTTGCCTGCCTTGGCAACTTTGTCCAAAATTATCGTTTTGACAATTGATTTTATGGTTTCCAGGCCTTCTGAGCACGATGATAGGGTCGGATTTGACCCAAAATGCTCTAAAATGATGGCTCCTTGCTGGATCTGGCAATGAACCTCCTGCTTGAAATTGTTGCAGATATGGCATCTAGTGTGTCCCTTTCAGGCGAAACAAAGGGTAGATCTGAATGTCTCAGCTGCTCTGCACTCAATGGTGAGCTCAGAATCACTCCAGGAAGGTTTAGTAGACCTGTAACTGACAATTCAATATATTAACCCCCCTAGAAACTAATATTTTTTCACACCTTTTTGATTCTCCAGATCCTCTGAGGATGCAAGAGAAGAGCATACTCAGTTTTTCTCAACACTCAGATTTCCTAAAAGAATGCTAACCCACAACTCAAATTTGGCTCTGATACCATGTGAGATTTGCTAACTATCCTACCAAGAATCTAATGACTGAAGGAAAGCAAAACCAAAAATATGAGGAGGAATAAATTGTATTCCTCTCAAGAATGCAAAGCTATATTCAACTTGAGAAGTGAGAATTACAAAGAAAATGCCTTGGTTATATAGGCCAAGGGGAGAGATGGATGCAACCAGATAATGACAAGTGTTGGCATCCTATGAGGTGTGACAACTCATGTCATTAAAGGTTCAACCACCTTATCCCTATGTAAAGTTAAGCTAGTGTGAAGAGGACTTTAGTGGAGAACTAGCTAAGAATGAACTAGTTAGATAAAGTACCCCTTTCACACTAACAGATACACATTGGAATTTGAGGAATATATTAATTTGTGTTCTTGGAGTGATTATATAATAAAACAGGGGTGTTCTAAAAATTATAAGAGCCTAGGTTAAACTAGTTTGATTAGTTTGTTTGTTTTGAAGATCCTAAGATTCAGTTGATTTATTCATTTTATGCTATTGGATTATTTTGATAATCTAGGTTTAGATGGAAAACAAATATTTGAGATATCAAGTTATTTCTCTAGATATTTTTTCATCACCAATTTGGCACATAGTTGGGCAGACTGATCTATGTTGAGGAAATTTCGCATGCATAGTATTTAAAAGGAAAAGATAAAAAATTGACATTAGGTATATCTTTCTATCAGATAACATTTATTGAATATGTTTACTTAGCTTGGACTTATTTTATAGTTTGAGATTTTCTTAAGTCAACTCCTTACAACCATTCTCTTCAAGACAATAATAAGAAGACTAGTACCCATCTCTTGTATATAATAATTCACAATTTGGATGTTTAAACTATTTTATTCAAC
Source organism: Sequoia sempervirens (assembly GCA_007258455.2). Taxonomy (NCBI): domain Eukaryota; kingdom Viridiplantae; phylum Streptophyta; class Pinopsida; order Cupressales; family Cupressaceae; genus Sequoia; species Sequoia sempervirens. The sequence continues at coordinate 9,764 of VDFB02273010.1, read as the reverse complement.
TAGGTGAATAGTAATTGTCAAATTAGGAGGACTCTAAAAGAAGCCTACAATGATTGTGACCACTATTACTATTCACCTAGCTGAATAAAATAGTTTAAACATCCAAATATTTTTACACAAATAAGGGTTGTACATCATGGCTCAAAAAAAATATTTTAGCTCACTTATTGTATGTCAACTTTATCTTTAAGGAAAAATTATATGTTCTTCAATGAACCCAAGGATACTAATTACCATGAAAGGTTCATAAGTTAATGTTGTAAGACCATCTTAGTGTATGTGTATGGTATAAGGACATTAATTATTTTTCCAAAACCCTGAAATATAATTTTCACAATATTGAGAAATGATAATTTATTGTTACAAATATGTTAGAGTCTGTCAAGTTGTCAAACCATTAGAAAAGAAAATAAATTATGATTTTTCATTTTTAAGGAAATCTATTTATTTTGATAGGGTTACCATTATTAAAAAATATAGTAAAAATATTTAATTGGACCTCGCCAAATGTGGAGCTGGAAGAAGAGAATGAGGGTCAAGATGAGGAGGATGTTGAGAGGAAGAGTTCAAAACCAGAGCCTCTAAAGGTAAATCCCCTTTCTAGGGACTTTTCTTATCTTGATGATGATTCTACCTCAATGTTTGAGTTGTTGGACATGGCTAGGGCTAGGGCCATTGGAACTTTTAAGTTAGGTAAGTGGACTCTTCAAGAGTTTAATAAGGTTAACATTAAAATAAGGGGTTTGAAGGAGAACTTGAAGAATGTTCTGAAAGGCTCGGTGCCAGACATTCTAATCGACAGAATTGTGGACCTTAAGGGTTCCTTCCATGACTTCAAGTCCGTGTGTGAAGAACAATTGGTTGGTTTAAAAGCCAAGATATTGAATACAAATGCAGACATAAAGAAGCTTCTCTATGCAAGCCACATTTCAGTGAAAAATAGTGTGGACTCTTTGGAAGTCCTGTTCAAAAATATTAGTGAGCTCAAGGAGGAGGACCGAGTGTATTTATCTGAATTAATGGAGAAAGAGCATTCAGCGAAAGGAAAAGGTAAAAAAGGTGTGCAAGATGATGGTAAAGGCCCTGTTGTTAGGGGGTTTTTTGAATGGAAAAAGTCCTTTGAATCTAAGAAGAAAGAGTTGTTGGACATGATTGCAGTGCATAGGAGCCAGGAGCTTGAGGTGGCCAACACCTTAAGCAGTATGAAATAGTGTTCCACTCTCTTTTTTACTGTTGTCTATTTTCTATTGGGTCTCAGTTTATTTCCTGTTGTTTTGATGTTGTTGGGTGTTGTTGTTAGTTTACTATTTTATCTCTCGTACAACACCCTTTTAGTTTTATTTTTTTGGGTTCTATTATGTTGTTGGTGTCTTATTGTTGTTTCTTTTAAGCAACATTTTATATCTTAAGTTGTAAAGGGTTTTGGGTCCCTTCAAAACTTGTTTTTCCTATATAATCAACAATATATCAAATGTATATGAATGAGGATGACTACATAATCACTATAAGATCAACAGTCCATAGATCAACACTTTTATTACAAAGAAACACAAATTTGGAATAATAGTTTTATAAAAAAACACCAAAAAATGGAAAGCAAATATAAATTCACAAATTGTTCTTAATGGATATGTTGCAATAATGTGTTGTAGCTCTTACATCAGAAAATTGGAAAAGTCAATGATATGCATTTAGAAGAATATGTAAAGACTACGAGAAAAATAATATTGATGTTAATTTACAAAAAACATCTTCATAATAAGGTACTATACATCGTTATATCACTTCCTATAAACTGTAACTCTAGAAAATATATCTTCATTTATATAAGAGTTGATCATGACAGAAAATTTGTTTTAAAATTTGTTAATCAATTGAACAATTAACTAAATGAATCAGAAAATGTAAATTATAATCATTTAAGACAAATTGAAATAATTATCAGCACATGCCTTGCAAATTTTATTTCAAAACATAGAAAAATGAAAAAAAAAATTAGACTAGGAACCAAACCAAATATTATATGGTTTCTCAATTTCAATAAACATATTGACTTGTAAAATCGTTCTAGATAACAACTACTACTTTTTGTTCCCTTTATAATAAATGAGAATAAATTAAAACATACTTTCAAATGATAACATAATGATTATTCATATAATGAAAAATAATTAAAATTAACCACATAAAATATGCTACACCCTTAATCCTAGAGTATGCATAGGGTTATGATTTGTCATCTTGTGGCTACCCTAACTCTTAATTAAGTCATATTATCATATTACTATTTTCTTATCTATGTTGTACTGGGTGATATCCTAGGCATAAGTAGGGTATATATAGGAGGTAGTGAGTCTCATTTGATTATTAGATTGTGAATTGTGTTCTCATTAGAGATATTTGGAGGTTTTACCCCTTGAAGTAGCTTGTTAATCTCAACTATTATCAATTATTTATAGAATTATATTTCTCTTTTGTGCAAGTTATTTCATTATAAGTGGTATCAGAGAATGATCTTGGCACCATGAAGGCAAGGCATTTTTTAAAAATTTTGGAGGTTATTTTGGGAAGTGCATATCTCTCATATCTTGTTAGAAAAAAAAAATGGAGGGTTTTTCAAGGACATATTCAAGCATCTTGTCTAAATTTTGGAGAAATTAGAGCAAAATTAAGTGATTTGTTGTGGAATTAGTGTTTCCATCAAATTTATTTGGGAAGCACATATCTCTTAGAGTTTGGTGATTTTTTCCTCATTTTTTGAAGGTTGTTCAAAAACACACTGGATCATCCAAAATCCAAATTTTAGAGAAATTAGAATATAATTAAGTGATTTATTGTCAAATTAGGGTTTGATTTAAATTCATTCTAAAGGTTGCAAATCAACAAATTTCTTAGAGATTTTTCTTGGAAAGTGGGATATAATCCCTAATAATTTACAACATAAAAATTTAGATTATTTTGATTTGATTTGTATTATTTATCGTAAAAAAAAAATCTTCCATCATGATGGGCTCTGTAACAAGACAAAAAATAATGTTTTTGATTAGGGGTAAAATAGGTTTTGATGGGGCCTCAAAACCCATTACAAACCAATTGTGAAGGGATCTGTAACCCTATCCAAGTAAAGCAAGCTGCTAAAAAAGATAAACCATAAATCAATAGCAGCCCAACAACAACACCAAACAATCATAGAAATAAGACTACACAAGTTGCATCAGAAAGGAAAACAAGGGACTGAGCTCCCTTGACAACTAGGAAAAAGTCGGGTCCTAGAACCCTTAATTAAATAGAGAATCTGCCTACATCAACCAGGCATCACCAAACCAACCGCTCAAGGAAGAAACCCTTGAGCCAAGAAAAATAGTCATCTTAATGGTAGAAATTGAGGATATTTCTCCTAATGAGGAAGTAAATAAGGTTAAGGAATAAAATTCATTATTGAAGAAGGATATGATTGAAGGAATCTCATTGGTGAATTGGGAGATGATTGAGGAAATTTAATTACTGAGGAAGGAGAAGAATGACTTTTCAAGGAACTTGGAAATTCTTATTCAAGGAATGAAGGGAGAATGTTCACATAATAAGGTGGAAGATAATGTTTCTATTGGATATGAATTATTTGGGTTCAAATTAGGTCTCAAAAAGGATCAACACTCAAATAATCCTTTCCTAGACACTTCTTACCAAATTTGAAGATGAGAAAGTTTGAGGGCAAGGATCCAATGCATTGGCTTTGCTAATTGGAGTAGTTTGCTAGTCTTCATCATGTTCAAAGTAAAAAAAGGAGGGAATGGAACCATTACACTTGCAATCAGACTAGTTTATTTGGTATCATTGGTTATGTGAAGAGAAAAATAAATAATTATGTGGTCATATGGCTAGTTTTTCAAGAGGAACTTATTACCCCTTATGGAGATAATTTTATGGATAGATAATTTTTCAACTCACTAAACTAAGGAAAATAGGTATAGTCAAGGACTATGCTCATCAATTCCAAACCTTGTGTCTAAGAGTGGAGAATGTTACAGGAAAATTGAAATAACTATTTATAGAAGGTTTATTTCAAGGACCAGATAAAATATGAGGTACATCTAGTCCAAACATGATCATTATCCCATGTAATACTTATGGCAAGGCAAGATGAGGAAAATATGGCTAATAGGTAACAAGGACTTGTAAACATAAGAGAAAGGAACTTGTTGAAAGTTTAAGGATATTATCATTAGATTGTCATTGATATAATTGTTGGCAACATGAGCATGAGATATACATTGTACAATTATAGTGTTGTCATTGACGTAAAAATTGTGATGTCATGTGAAGATTGATGTGTAGTTGGTCTGATGCATATAAGTGATTGAAGAGATGGTAATCCTATATGAAAATGCAGTTGTTTTAGTCTAATGCATAACAGTTATGTTGAATACCTTACTACATCCAGAACAACAGTTTTCAATGCTCTGTGCATCCAATTTTTGGTTCATGTCGATCCACCTTGAAGTATTTTGGTCTATGATCCTAAGAAAATTTTGTTGGATATTAGAGGATTCTAAATCCAAAGTTTCATATTGTTTTGACCTTCGGTGTTGAAGTTATGAGTGACAATATATCAAGTTTTCCACTGACAGTGTTCCTTGTACAAAGTACTTGTTTTGATCATTCCACACTCCACCACAGAAGAATATCTAGTCTTGCAGATTTGTGGAAGTGTTTACATATGTCAACTACATCTATGTTCCAAGTGTGTATTTTGGAGGTCCACGTGTCAATTTGAGGATAATCAATGGGCATATTTTGGTGTTAGGTCACCAGTGGTGCCAACCTAATATGTTTGGAGTTGTAAAGATTTTAGATAAATGTTGATCCATTTTATGGAAGCTATTATAGGTCCATGCCAACCAATTTGATATGTTATAATTTTTGAATTAAGGCACAAAGCATGTATGTTTGAACTTGAGCTGACAAGTTATTATTTTGAATGATACATCTAATTAGGTCGGCCTAATTTATGTTGTAGGTGATTGCAAATGTAATGGTTATAAGTATAATATCATTTTGGTGATGATATTAAGTAGTGTGTGTGAATTCCTAAGCAGAGAATGTGAATATGATGTAAATGTAGAGCAGAGCAGAGTAGTATGAAGTGTGTTGATTCAACATTTTGAGCTTCAGAGGAACTATATTTTCTACATATTGTAGATGCATTTGTAGTAGTTTAGATCTTGGAAATGATCCAACCCCTTTCTTCTATCTTTCTTTCTTTATGTGGGTAGCGGGTCCACTAGACAATGAGTCCACCTGGCAGTGATCCTTTCTATAATATCTTATAATCGGCTATAATATATTGTGAGCTAATCCTCACCATGGTTTTTCCATTTTTGGGTTTTCCACATAAAAAATTTGGCTTCATGTGTTATATGCTTTCATGGTTGTTTTCAGCATTTATTTCATTATTACAAATTGAATATGATATGTGGAATGAATGTTTAAATGTTTAAGTGATTTCAAAAAATACCGATTCACCCCCCCTCTCAATATTTTAGGTGTTCACAAATTGGTATCAGAGCTTGGTTCCATCAATTGGCTTGATCGTTGAGGTAGATCTTGGAGTTGAACACATGGATACTAGGAGATATCCTACTCCTCCAAAAGAAATTCCTATGGTAGGGTTTACTAAAGAAGAATGCATTATTAATGTGGAAGGATAACTCAAATATGCTTTGCATGATTTGGATAAAGTAGAATCTGAGAACAAAGATCTAAAAAAGGATCTCAATGATGCAAATGAATGCATTAAGATATTGAGAGAGAAAATCAAGAAAGCTACTTGTAGTAGGATCAAAGAGCTCAAGCAATCAAATGAGATCATTCCCAACCTAAAATTACAAATTGAAGAAATTAAAAGAGTGGAAGACTGCCTAAATGCTAAACTGAAAGATAAATATGAAGAATGTTCAAAGCTTGAACAAGAATTTGTAACCTTGAGATCAGATTTGGAGAAAAAAATAATCAAGAAGAGTACTACAATGCTTGATGAGATGATTACAAATCAAAATGGCTCTAAAGAAAAATAAGGATTAGGGTTTGAAAAAGGTGAAAGCTCAAAGATATATCAAACTCTAAACAATACTAAAAAGAAGATTGAGGACAAGAAAAGCAATGACAAGCAGATCTAGAATCAATGGAAATACTTCAAAATACTACCAATCAGACAACCAAATGTACCCATATTTTAATGGTTTCTTGCTATTCCTGCAATAAATTTGGACATAAGGCTATGAATGTAGAAGAAGAATGAATCAGAATGTTCAATCATTTCTCGGTCAGTGTTTTATATGCAAAAGATTTGGTCATAAGACAAGTGAATGCAAAAATCAAATGATGAATGGCTATAACAATGGTATGATGTTTCAATCTTTCAATGGATACTATTATACATGTAATGGATTTTTGCATAAAGTTAATCAATGCATATCCAAAATGGGTGGAAGTAAGCTTGTTCAAAATGTCAAATGCTACAAATGCAATAAGTTAAGGACACATTGCTAAGTTTTGCAGAAGCAAGAATGTGAAGGTTGATTCGGTAAAGAAGAATGATCTAGTGAAAAAGGTTGATCCAGTAGAGATGAAGAAATAGATGAACAAGATATGGAAAAAGAAAGAGGAGAATGAAGTTAAGGATGAGTTTCTGCCCGCTTTTGGTGTAGATTTTTCCTCTAGAAACCAAGTTAAGAGCTTTAGGTCAAGGGGAGTTCTAACAGACAATCATTAATCCCTTGCCAAAGATATGGTGTTGATTCCCTCATCATGTGGATATGAGATGTAGGTCGATATTCTTGACCTATTAGTGAAAACGTTGGTGGAAAATATCAAGAAACGAAAGTTTGTGGAGCAATCAAAGGTAATTGTGCATTACAGTTAGGGTTATCAGCATTTTGCGCCTAACATCAAATAAGTGCATTTAATGCGAATTAGGTTATTTAAAAATGGATTTATAATTGATTTAACATTGTTTAATTCATTTAAAAATGAGTATTCAAAGAAAGCAGAGAAGTGAAGGAGCAAAGAGAAGCATTTCAAAATTATTGTGCATGAAAACCTAATCAGCTGCAATCGAAAGATATTTATAATCTCTATTTTCCCTTAGCTTTTGAAATACTTCCATTTTGATTTGAAGATGTATACCCAACAAGTTATCAAGGTTGTGGAATAACCACACCCGAAATTCAAACATCACCCTAGTAAGTTGATGATGATTGATCTAGATGGTGCATTATTGAGAATTTTGTATGGTGTGTTACACACAAAAGATGTCAATATATACATTCATGCAAAGTTGTGGTGCAGGGGCACCAAGTGCACTTTTGGGAAAATGTTGTCAAGTAGGGTCTTGTCCTAGATTTTAAGTAGTTATAAGCATTTTTGTGTTCAAATAAGGTCTACATAGACCATTCCTATGTAATTTGGAGTCTTTGAGTTGACTTTGTCACATTTGTGCAATGTTGTAAAAAGTTGTCACCAAAAAGATGCAAAAATGTAAAATTGCAAAAGTTGTAAAAAGGCAGATTTTAGAAGTCTAACGGTCACCTAGGTTCAAAGACTCGTTTGATTCAATTTTGGTAGTTTTTTTTTTGGAGGGAAAAGCTTATATATGTTGTAAACATTGATGTAAACTCACTCTTGGTGGATTTTGAAGGAAAAAAATCAATAAAGCATCCCTGTTTTTCTAAATTTCTAGTACATTCTTGATGTTTACAGGCTTTGTACGGTCCCGTACAGAAGGAAGTTTCTATAAACCCCATTGAAACTCGAGGAGGCATGAATTAACATAATTTCACTTTTGGTTTAAGGGTCTCATATTGACTTTGGTGGAAGATTTAAGCAATTTTTCTGTAACTACCTGTAATACCCTATTTAAGGGTTTCAAAGCCTTTAAAATGTAGTAAAGGTCCATTCCACCAAATGTGACTTCTATAGCTGGGTGGAATGGATCCTATTAAGTAGGGTTAGGAGTTCACATGGTTTTTTTGAGCAAGGAGTAGTATTTGATGAGGTTTTAATGACTGCCCTAGGGTGATTGAGTAAGTTTTTGCTTGAAAATCGTGGTTTAGTGCTAGGGTTTGATGAAATAGTGATGATAAAGGTTGGATAATGGATTTATAAGCATGTGTATGAGTATTCTAGTGTGTTGGGAGAATTGATAGAGAGAAAAGGTTTGGAACAATGTTTTCCAATAAACCCTCTTGACAAGGCCTAAAAACAAGGGTTTGGTAGATTGGGTAGATTTGTGGATGTTACCCTAATAAGAATTGGTGATTCTATGGTTTTACAACTTGAAAAAGGACTTTCCATTGAAATTTGAGGTTGGAGAAGTGTTTAGGCAGAGGTTCCTTTGTAAAAGTGACCTAATTTGGGTCTAGGACACTGTAGAAGCCTTGTTTTGAAGAGATTGTTCCAAAGTAACCTAATGGTGTTTTGAGATATGTCAAATTTGGACCTAATGGGTGTTTGAAAAGGTAAATAGATTGTGGGTTTGTGAATTATTTTGTGAGATAAATCCAAAAAACTAGGTCTACAAACCTACAAGGTAGAATTGTGAAGATTGATGTGAATCACCCTAGATAGGATTTGAAGAATTGAAAGCTTGTGTTAATAAGGTGAATTTGTGTTGGTTTGTTTGAAAACCTCCCTGTATTACACCAATTAGGACCAGAGCATAGCGATTAGATCTCTTGAGAGTGGAAGGTTGCTGATTGAAGAAAGGAAACTTGGAAGTTGAAAAGACAATGTATCAAAATGCCTCCAAAAGGGATAAGTATGGTTAAGGGGATGAGTGAATTGAAGGATAAGCAGACTAGGGAGATAAGATAATTAAAGGAAATACTTGTAGCCCTAGAAACAAGGAAGAGAAGAGATGAGGATGATGAAAGTGACTTCGAGGAAGAAGAGGAAGAAGAATTTGAAGATGTGGATGAAGAACTGGATCCTGAAGACCAAAGGATGGAAAATTTGTTAAGGGAAGCCAAGAGTGATAAACATAAGGTGAAGATAGATGTTCCTAAATATGGTGGGAACCTGAATGGTGAAGAGTTATTAGATTGGATTGCAGTCTTGGACAATTACTTTGAGTGTGAAGATGTTCTTGAAGAGCAAAGGGTGAAGATTGTAAAGACCAAGCTAAAGGGTCATGAAATTTTGTGGTGGGATTATGAGCAATCAGAGAGGATAAAGAAAGGTAAGTCCAAGATTTTTTCATGGGATAAAATGGTAGCAAAAATGAAAGGTAAGTTCTTGCCTAAAGATTATGAAATTCAAATGTTTAAAAGACTTCAAGGTTTAAGACAAAAAGAAATGGATGTTAAAATATATATGGAAGAATTCTATAAATTGAGCATAAGGTTTGTTCACAATGAAAATGAAGGTGAGAAAGTTAATAGGTACCTTGGTGGTTTAATATTTGATATTCAAGATGAATTAGTTTTGAAAAATCCTAAATTTGTTGAAGAATGCTACCAAATGGAAATAAGGGTGGAAGAAAAGGTGAAAAGAAGGAAAGAAAAGACAAGTAGAGGTAGGGGAAACACTTCAAGGGGAAGAGGTGCATATTCTACTTCAATACAAATAAGTGAAGGCCAAGAAGATGCACACAAGGAACAAGGGTAGTTTTTTATCAACATGGTGGATTCAGAAGCCCGAGAGGAAGATTTAGTGGTGGCATAAATTCAAACCAATTTGTAGGTAGATGCTACAATTGTCAAGAGTTT
>VDFB02273009.1:0-62337 GCA_007258455.2 Sequoia sempervirens | reverse complement strand
TTTATTCACACACAACACTCATACACTTCACATTCGCACCCTCTAGCACATTTTTAAATGAAAAAAAATTGCTCTTATATATCTGCAACAAGAAATTACATCACTATAAGTCGGCCACAAAAAGATAATAAAATAATTACAAGTAGTTGGGCCAAAAAAATAAAGATTATTCAGGTGAATCAACCAAGGTTGGCCATAACATATTGAAGACCGAAAACAACATCTCCAACATGAAAACACTTCAATTAATTTCTCCTTGAAGATCCACAACATGCTTCAACACCTTGTTGGCCAAGAACATGAAAAACATGAACACACAAGAGAAAATATCAGATCATGAGCACAATGATCAATGCGGACATGCCACAAAGATAGAGAACAAAATATAAACATACACAAGCATCATGAAACATTAGAGAAGCATCTACAACAACTGAACTTACTGAAATCATAGAATCTTCAATCAGGAACACTAACTAAAGTGACAAAAAAACTATCATAATGAAAATAGACATACTCAACAAGAAACCCTTTAGTCCACAACCTCAGAACAACAACGTACTAAACACACCGACAGAAAGAACTTCACTTCACCACTAACAACCTATAGCACTTCTTATTACAATTTTCTCAATATCCACAACATATACAGCTTCTAATGTAACAATGACAACCACATATCAGCAACACAACCACAACATCCAACATACCATATATTGAGAAAACCTAAAGATACCTCTGAGGGAAGATATGGCACATATGAAGATAATTCTATGAGGTTCACATGTAGAAAAGGGAGAAACAAATAAATAAATTTGTTGAGAAAATGACTACATAGGTTGCAAATATGATGGGCCTTTCAAAAGAACAAGTGGAGAAATCCAAATGCATGCCTAGCTCTTTGGGAGGTGCATCTAGTACAAGAAGATCTATTAGAACATCTACCCCCTCTTCGGTTTCACCCAAGTCCTCTGGGAATTTTCCCTTTGTTGGTGGATCAAAAAGAAAGGCATCAACCAGTACTTAGACAAAGTAGTAGAGTGTGCCAATAAAATAAAAGGCTCCTCTAATGAAGCAATAGCGAAGAGTGAAGGAAAAGGACACAAGGGAAAATCATCTTAGTGTGGATGAAGAAGAGGAAGAGGTTAAAGAAGAACCTCTGATCAAAAAAAGGAAATATGGTGTAGCACAAGCAAAATCAAATGCAAAGAAGATAAACACTGACATTGTAGATACTGATAGTGCATTAGAGGTAGAGAAATATAAAAAGGAATTTAAAATCTATGTGAGGGAGAAGAAAACTAAATTTGGTAAAGGATAAAAAGCTCCTCTAGAAGAAAAGAAGAAGAAGAAGGATAAGTCTACCCCTTCAATAAGAACATGTAGCCCTATGAAGTTAGACAGATTATTTAATGGTATAGTTGAATATGAAATGTTGGAGAAAATTGTTGCCCTATATACCTCTATGGATGACATGGATAAGTCCATAATAGAAGAGGAAATTATTAGGTATATAGTTGTGCGAACCCTTTTCCTAGTACTTGCAAAACAACATGAATAAACGAGTTAGACAAGGAATTACAAGCTAAAAGAAGGATTCCCCATGAAATCCATTTGCAAACTTAAAATAGGAAATAAAATAAGCAAGAACACAATGAAATTGATAAACCAAATATGAAATCCTAATTTAAATAGCAAACACTTGATCCCATGGGGGAATTGGTGCCAGTTTGATGTGAAAATTGGCCCTTTCCCAATCCCTATGATGCAAGATTCGAATGTTGAAGAGATTGTTGATCCACTTTGTTGATGAAAGATGAAGACTCCAAGCTAAATCTGCAAAAAGCCTAGCTAAGAATTCAAATAATGGATGGAAATGGCCAAGCATTTCAGTACGGTAACTCTTGCTTGGATTGTGGGATGACAAAATGAGGAGAGGTCATTCATTTATAGATTGATAAGTTGAAGAGATGTCCAAATTTGATCAATGTGGGACAAAGATTCAACCAATGATAGTGATGCCACTTGTCAACATGTCGAGGATGAAGGCTGAGCAAGTTTTTGAGGATTGTGCCAATAAATGCCAGCTGCTCAAATTCAAATTTGTTGAAATGACATGTAAGAAGGAAGGGAAAATGCAATAAATGCCACCTGGCTCAAAACAAAGGACATCTAAGAGGTTTTAAATGCCTTGTTGGATGTACATGTTGACTTGGAATTTTTGAATTCAAATTGAGAGAATATTCTAAAAGATGCCTTGTGAGGAAAATATAGATTTAATAAATGAATTAAATCTATTTTCATATGCAACTTGCATTATCTATAGGATGTGACATGAGATTAGATTCACTAATCACGTCAATCAACTCAACAGAGCATCGAGACGACGGACCTTACCTGACCCAGACTCATGACCTACTTCAAACCGCCATAAAATAAATACGATGTACATAGCCAACCAAACAAAGACTCCTGGACCTTACTTCCAATCAAAAAGGATGGCAAGCCAGATCAAATCTCAAACAAGGCCTTAACTCATCTAACTCTAACGACAAGACTTTTAGAGATTTAATCAAATAAATTGATTATTTAATTAAATGTGGATAATTAGATTCGATGGATTGATTTAATTAACAAGAGAAAGTGGACTCCTCTAATTAGACAAAATGATTTCATTTAATTAAGAGACAATATTGGATGAATTTAATCGATAAGGAATTTCGATTAAACGGTTAGACCGAGGGATTACCTTAGAAGAAACAATGTTGCAAGTCGTGCCCGTGATGCATGTCAATCGTAAGCATATTTCATTGCCCGCATTTTGGCCCCTCAAAGCAATGCAATCAAGCAGGTTGGTTCAAAGAATAAATGATCTTGATCAAAGCCAAAAAAATTCGGGATGTTGCAACTTGCCCCACTACCGCATGGCGAGAGAAAATACCTGCAGATCTGACAACAAAATTTCAATTTTTGACGATCTCGCGGAAAAAGGGACAAAGTGCCCGACAGGTCTGGACGGGGTTCGGGAGGGTCAAAACGTGTCTAAACGCAAAACGATAAAAACAAGCCTCAAACGGACGAAAACAGATTCAGGGGACCGAAACCCTAGCAGGACAGCCCTATAGGGTCAAAAAACTCTAATTTTTAGGCTTAAAAGGGGCCCAAGGGGTCACTTTCAAGACATTTTGACACACCTTTGGTAGCAAACCTTGAGATTCGAGCTCTGACCTCCTGATGATATGGTGCAACGACAGCTTCCTCAACATATTTCAAACTGAGTTCGGACCTACCAGCGGCCACCTGGCATCGGTACCCCGGTATGTGATCCTAACTGAAGCTTCATTTTTTTCATTTTAATACATTTATTACATGTTTAATGATGAGCTCGCCTCTAGCAGTGCTATTATAGTGTCGCTCTGTGTTTAAAGTGCACCGCTTTTAGCCTTTTTGCGTCACAGTGGTGCAATTTAGAGTTTAAAAACTCCACCACTGGGCTCAGGCTTAGCTCAGACTCGGTGGGCTAGTTTGGAAAAGTGTGCCGCGGTGGCGCCCTTTTCATGAAAATTGTGATGCTGGGGGTTAAAGTGTGCCGCAGCGGTGCTATTTGGCTAAATTTTGGGTCCAGTGTCAGAGTTTGAGGAAACTCAAACTACGACGCCTTCACAAACTGCATCACTGGGAACGAGTTTGAGGCGCGCTAGGCTAGGATTTTTTCCAAAGTTTATAACATGCTGACTTTTTGTGATGCAGGACGGGCCTAGGGAACTTTATTCTTGGGAGCACCAGTCGTGGGATTTGGTGAGCATCCTATGGGACTTTAGCGACAGAGACTAGGATCAGCTGGGAGTTGCAGGTCTACGGCATATTGCGTATGCGGCACCCATGCGCACACACTTCGGGATGTTGTTAGCGCTAGCGGAGCGGTGGCACAGCGAGACGTCATCATTTCATCTTCCCACTGGTGAGCCGACTGTACCATTGGAGGATGTCTGGCACATACTACGATTACCCATTCATGGCTGCCGGGTGATCTATGACATGGAGGAGGGACGTGAGTACTGCACTCGAGTCCTCGCTACTTGAGATATTATTTACTGCAAGGGTCAAATCAAGCTAGAGAGATATAGATTCATAGCACCTCCCTTCCGCTGGGTTATTTTAGCGATCCTTTCGGGTTTGGTTGCCCCAAAGAGATGAGGGTGGTATTTCAGTCTTGGATGGGGATACTGCTAGGAGAGGATGGTCCGAGACAGACCAGTTCGGTTCGCATGGGGGCCCGTCCTTCTTGCTTCGCTTTACAGGGATCTCCACGAGTATGCATACGTGGATGGGAGAGCGCTGGGGGTTGGAGTGACACTTCTGCATGTTTGGACGTGGGAGCACATTTTTGTGCTACGTCCACAGGTCGTTCCAGTTCCGATGGGGCAGAGGATGCCCTAGTGACATGATACAAAGGTGGTGTGTCCTTTACATACACTGGAGAGCATGGGATCCCTTACTAGAGGCGGGTCATAGATAAGATGCTTGTGTTCACTTGGAGACCATACCTCAGTCAGCCTGGATGGGCTGATGATGCAGACCAGCTCTTCTACTGCCATCAGGATCAATACATGCAGGGTCGGGAGCACACCATGATTGAGCGGTACCTTCCTGGGTGCATACAGCGTTAGTTTGGGGAGCCATAAGAACGGCTTGATGATGGCTATGTAGCCATTTTTGCACGCAGCCTGACATAGGTGTCATGGGGGCCTGGTATTCCTACCACGGAGGCAGTTGACAGCTTTCGGCACTTGGTGGTCTGACCTTGGGCTTACGATCATGGCTTGGCAGACCCAGGGACCACACAGTTCTATAGAGATTGGTTCAGACCTCCCCTACGGTTGATTGTTCCAGGTGAGGATCTAGAGGCATACAGGGTCAGAGGTAGAGGCAGAGGACGAGCACGAGGGTGAGGACCGAGGATCGAGATCCGATAGGATCCACCAGGGGTGCCCCCAGTTCTGCTAGGTCACAAGGATGTTCCCATGCAGGACCAGCATCAGGATCCGCCAGTCCCACCACCACGAGCTGAGGGTGAGGGTGAGATTCATGTGCAGCCACGGGCACAACTAGCAGGGTAGGCAGAGGCACGGTATGCCCTGATTTTATAGCTACAAGAACAGTTACAGGAAATGATGGCCAAGAGGGACTAGGCACGGGCTAAGAGGGAGCAGCTGAGAGCAGAGAGGGATCAAGCTATGTAGTAGAGATAGGCTGCAGAGCTACAGGAAGTGACAGAGCTAGGCCACAGGCAGTAGATTGAGAGTATGACAACCTCCTCGTCTCAGGGTACCATGCCAGTCTGATCCTACAGGGATGTTATCCGAGAGATAGAGTACTACCACCGGGCCTACCATGACCATGTACCTAGAGCAGAGTGGGTTCCAAAGTACTCAGAGTGGGCCAGTCAAAGACCACCAGAGGGTCACATTGATAGGGGCGAGGGCAACATCCATGGAGATCGGGCTTGATCGAGATATTATGATGTACCTTTTTGTGCCTTATGGGCTTGTTTTTGATAGCCCGACGGGCATTTTGTACCGATTGACATATATGTACAGTGATCCGATTATTATTCTTTTTACTATGACAGTGACATGATGATATGAGCTGATTTTGATGCAATGCAATGTGTTCTTTTATTTATGCATGGATGGTTTATTTTTATATGCTTTGCAGTGATGTTCCTATGGATGCATTTATTTCTAATGATGTATGCGATGCCATGATGTGCAATAATGTGTGTAATAATACTTAATTATGAGATGATTTATGACTGGATGTAATATGATGTGATGGTTGTGATATGATGCAAATGGTTTTATGAGATGCTTTAGAATAACAAATGTTATTATCCTAAATGATGTATGTGATGCAATGATATGTTAATGCAAAGTGATATGTTGATGCGTAATGAATTGAATGCTTATATGCCTATTTGCTTATGATTATGCAAAAATGATTATGGAATGCTTTTATAGATGTTATGTGATGATTTAGATGGTAATATGAAATGGTGATGAAATTCAAATGACTGCTATGCGATGCAATGCAATGGGTGAAATGTGATGACATGTATGCACCTATCTATGAAAAATGTTTATGGTAACCTATTTATATGATGATGATTTGAAATGCAATGCGTGTGTTTCCTATATGATATGCTTATGCAATGTGCTAATGATTTGTGGATGCGGGATCGATGATGATGTTGGTGATGATGATCAACTATCATAGTACCTTGTTAGTGCGGTTAGTAAGAAAAGAAGAAGTTATTTCAACAAGACGCATGAGGAAACAAATGCAAATGATGATGATGATGATGATGATTACTTGCCAAGGAATTGGGATTTTCAAAGGGCCAAATTTTCTTATGTCTGATAACACACGTGGTACAATGCATCAAGGTATAGAAAACCAAGATGGCATTGTACCTAGTGCGATGGACTTTGACTTGACAATCAGATAGGAGTATCCTTGTTCATACCTAACATACGGAAACCTTGCTAGGATGTACTTTGAAAGTTTCAAACACCTCAGACCAAAACACAGAAAGGTAAACCTATCCTTGTAATAGTCAACAAGTTGCCCTAGACCTCTTCCATACATACCTAACAAAGCAAGTATTCGCCAAGGTTATATTACAAGAGCGTCCAACAAGCACAGCAGACAAAAGATAATGATCATTGCCCCAATCCTATTTCTCTAAATCCATTGTTTTGGGATATCATCGAGACGTCCTTGGAATGAGCGCGAAATAAGATAAGTCAAAAGATAAAGACCAAGTAAACAAACAAACCGATGCTCTTCAATACTGCCAATGGAAAAAAGGATATGTTTTCTAAGATGATAACCAAAACTTATTGCCAAAAGATAATGCCCATTGTAGGAAGGATTCATCCTAGGACATGTTAGTGGATGGCAGCACATCATTTCGTTTATAAGGGATGATTGATATGGGACCATTCAAATGATGTGTTACCAATACGAAGAGATAACCAGCTTGCTTACGTACTGATTTAGACTTTAGACTTGATGCTATGGAGTTTTCTTGTATTTGCTAAGCTTGTTTCCAATTGTTTCACCAAAGGTTGAGGATGACGATCAGTTTATTGTGAGTGGTTTTTATTGCAGGTGCAAGTGAGATGAGACGAATGTGTTTTTTCAAATATTTGGATGTTTTTGATGTTTTGTAATGTTTTGAAGCTATTTTTGGTATTTTTCAAGGTTTTACAAATGTTTTGATTTTTGATTTTTCAAATGTTTTTGGGATTTTCTGAGATTTTGACCAAGATACTAACCTAAAGACCTATCCTAGGGTCTTCGAGGGAGGGCTGACCCATAGATTAGCCTTGCCTACGCTTATACAATAATGGTAATTCCAGTCTCGACCCATTCCATTTGACCGATTTACGATGAAGGAGAGCATGATGAACTCCGCCGCTTATTATGACAGCACTCTTTATGGACTGACCTTAAATGTTCGGGATGATCAAAGATCAACCTTGCTCAATGCCTGCCAAGCTTCCTCGCAGGAGACGACGTGAGTTCAACAAGACGAATTCGATTTTGGCTTTTACCATTTTGATTTGATATGTTTTGAATCGTTTTGGATTTTTGATTTTCTCTCGATGTTTTTGGATTTTTATTTGAGAATCTGGCATCTGGCCGTGACCTGATTTTACAAGAACATGTCCCTAACATGATGCAATAGACTACTCCAATAAAGGCAGGACAAACTCAATTCGGCAATGAGAGTACCTATAGGAGGGATCATGAGCAGAACGTGACTGCTATGGGTGCAAATGCGAAAGTGGGATTGTGATGGATGGAGACTCTAAATGCATGGATGATGGAAGCTTAAAATGAATGAATGATGTAGATAAAGCCATAAAGGTCCTGGTGGATGAAAAGTGCTTATTTACACAAGGCGCCTGTTTGCCAGGTTTTCACCAAGGTACTTGCCCAAAGTGCCATCGAAGTGGTTTTCACTTAGAGGACGATTTTTTATCCTTTTTCTCTCGGGATTTTTGGATTTTTACTTTTTGATTTTTGCTTGTTACTTCAAGATGCCCTGCTTGCCAAGTTTTCACCTAAGTAAATCATTTTTCAGATCTCTTTTTTTTTGTATTTTTTAATTTTATACCCCAAAAGATTAGGCATAAAACTTTTTGAGATGGGAGTTGTTCATGGGCTCCTGTAGAGGTTCCCCTTCGGGTGTTGATAACCGATATGCCCCTGACTTGTAGCTTTCCATGATGATGAAAGGTCCCAACCACCAGGGTTCAAACTTCTGCCTCGTTGTCAGTTTGGGACATTCTTCTACCTTCTTTTAAGACTAGTTCTCCTAATTTGAAAAAGTCCTCATTTCCTCGATTTTTGTTGTAGCTTCATTTGAGTCTATTTTTGATAGACTTGCGTGATGATTTAGAGCATCTTAAGCATCTCTCAATCCAAGAATTCCCAACTTCTATTTAGTCTCTCGATACTGGAGTAGTCCTCATCGCTGATGAGGTTTTGCAATGATATTATGAGGGATGGGAGCTCGATCTCAATCGGGAGAACAGCTTCTGATCTTTAGACCAAGGAGAATGGGGTGGCGTCGATGGGTGTGCGGATGCTAGTTCGATAAGCCCAGAGGGCGGGATTAAGTTGCAGATGCCAGTCATGACATGAGTCATTGACTATTTTCTTAAGGATTTTGAGGATAGTTTTGTTCATAGATTATGCTTGGACGTTGCCTTGGGGATAGTACAGGGTGGAGAAGCGATGCTAGATTTTGAATTTCTTGCACAAGTTGCAAACCTCCTGTTCTTGAAGGGTGTCCCATTATCTGAGATAATGGCTTGTGGGACACCGTAATGACAGATGAGATAGTTTAGGATGAATTTTGAGATCTGCTTCCCAGTGATATATGTCATGGGTATGGCTTCCACCCACTTAGTGAAGTACTCAGTTGTAGTGAGGATGAACTTGTGGTCATTGGATGAGGTGGGTGTGATTTTTCCAATGAGATCAAGTCCCCATTGTGAGAAGGGCCATGGTGTGATGATTGGGTGAAGCTCTTAAGCTGGAGCATGGATGAGATCTCCATGCTGCTGACATTGTAAACACCTTTTAGCATGATCGTGTGCTTCTCTTTCCATTGTGGGCCAGTAATACCCCAGCCTCAGCAGTTTCTTGGCGATGGTCATTCCACTCGAGTGTGAGCCACAGATACTGTTATGAACCTTAGTTAGAGTGGTTAATCCCTCCTCAGCATTTAGATAGCATAGCAAGGTACCTTCTATGCTTCTACGGTATAAGGTATCACCTAGGATCATGCACCTAGATGCTTTTTGATAAAGGTTCATTTTAGGCTCGACAGGCCTTCCGGGTATGACCTGGTGCAAAAGATATGTGTAGATGTCATGGTACCAAGGATCACCAGGGCCAACGATTTCACACACATATTCTGATTTTGGTACCTCAAATGTGGGAATGAGAAGCTGCTCAATTAGAAATTCATATTTCAGCACGTTATGAGGGATGTCTAATAGAGACCCAATTGTAGCCATGGCGTCTACTGCTCTGTTGTTGGTTCTTGGAATCTGCTCAAATGTTATGTCTATGAAGGATTCTTTTAGAGTCTCCACCAATTTTTTGTATGGGGTTAGCTTGTCATCCTTTGTCTGATATTCATTATTGACCTTGATTTATGATCAATTGAGAGTCCCCTGCATACCTTTGAGAGCTATGAGATATTCCATTGCACTCGCTATCCCTAGACCTATAATCAAAGCCCTCAGATTCCTCGCTATGTTGTTAGTGCAAGGAAATTCTAGTTTGTACCTTTTGGTATGCACCTCTGTAATATGATAAGAAGACACTAGCCTCGGATCCAGACACGGTAAGGATCCGTCAAGTATAGTTTCCAAAGGATCAGCTATACTGAGGTTAGCTAAAGATGACCTCATTTGGAACTCCTCAGATGAGAGGATTCCTCGTATCAAATGGGTGCTTCGGCCAATTGATTTGCAATAACTTGTCCCTTTAATGGCTTTCCTCTACATTACCGATGTCACACTGACATGCCAATATCATTACCCATTTTGCCATTCTTTCTGTGACCATTTCCTTTGATAGGAGATACTTGAGGGGATCAATTTTCGCAATGAGCTTTATCTTGTGTGCCAACATGTAATGTCTAATTTTTTGGGATGCAAACACTAAGGCAAGGCAAGCTTTGATGAATGATTAATTTAGCCTCCATGACCCACCATTGTCTTCCCTTAATATAGTAGATAGCCCCTCTTCGCTCCGCTATCATGCCGAAGCTAGAGAGAGCTCCCAAGGTTGTTGTTGATGCCGGCTAATAAGATCACCGGATTTTCAAGATAGGTGGAATTCAATAATCGGTGGTGTCGTGAGGTATTCCCACCTTTGTTAAATGCCCTTCACACTTTGTATCCCATTTGTATGTTACCCTTGTGGAGTAGGTGAGAATATGGATTTTGCTTTGTCCAAATTTCTGTGTTATAAATCATTCGTGATGGATTGAAGCTCCATTCTTGGAGACCTCTCTTAGTTTTTAATGTCTTTGGTGATTCCATCTCTCAAGGATTGCTTTCACTTTTTCCAGATCCACCTCGATACCCCTCATGGACACTATGTATCTTAGTAGTTTACCTGATTGTACGCTGAAGATACACTTCTTGGGATTTAGTCTGACTTTGTATTCCTCTAGTCTGTCAAAGATAGCACCTAGGGTTGCTATATGATTTTGTCTTTTTCTTGACTTAGCTAGGATGTCATTGACATAGTCCTCGACTATTTTATGAATCATGTCATGGAATATCATTAGTACAGGTCTCTTTGATATGTTACTCCTACATTCTTGTGACCTTCAAATGGCATCATGTTCCAAAGAGTATCCCCCATGGACAAGTGGAAAGCCATCTTATGTTGATCTTCTTTGCTATCATGATCTTGGTTATATCTTTGAAAATCTATCCATTAGTGATAAGATCTCGTGGTTCTGGTCATTATGTCTACTATCATGTCGATATATTGGGAAGTCGAAATCATCCTGATATGCTTTGTTCAAATTTCTTAAGTCCATACAGATTATGATGGCTCCGTCAAGTTTTGAAATATATACCAAATTTGACACCCATTCTGGATAATCAATTGGTCAAATAAATCCTGGATCTAACAACTTTTTGAGCTCCATTTTGACTAACAAAGTGATTTGAGGATGCATTTTTCGAAGGTTTTGTTTGACCGGCTTTGCTTCTGGATACACTGCTAAATGATGAACCACAGTCTTTGGATCAAGTCCTGGCATGTCAGCATAACTCCATGCGAAGTTTATTTGTCTTTCCTTTAGGAATGACGCTAGGAGTTCTTGCTCTCGATAATAGTGACTCAAGATAAAATGTGATGGCCTCCTATTCCTATGTTGACCTGATTGCAATTTTTCAGCCAAGACCACTAATTCTCCTAGTGAATAGCTCTTAAGGGAAGATTGAACTTCATCCTCAAGCACCTCAAAGAGGTTTTCACCCATTGGATACCGCCCTTCTTTACTTCATTTTCTTGTTTTGAGAGCGCTACGCTGTGTTTCTACCTCAAGGACTTGGATATGATTCTTTTAGTTTCACTTTACATTGAAGGATCTTCAATCATTTCCCCGTAATAGGCGTGTGTGTCCAACTCCATTATGAACCCTGCCTTGTGATCTCCATCTGGAATGTTATCCCTCAACCCCATAAATTCTGAGAGCGCTTCATCATTTTTCAATGTATCGAGAACTGGTGGTCCTCGTTGGTCATAGTTGATCACTTGGGGTAGACTAAACGTAATCTCATGATTTCTTGACTATCCGTTCAGTTGATATGGTACTAATCATACACAGGGTGGTATCTCGAATAGCCTAAGCAGATTGATAAGCCATTCACACGCTCTTCAATATAGGGCCTAATTATGAAATTATGTGTCCCTACCTGTGACTATTGGTGAGTGTACTTGTACTAGTATTGGTTGAGGAGAGACATTAGCCGTTCTAACCGGAGGACTTCGACCACGTATGGTTATTCTCAGAGGGGTACATCCAAGACCAAGATTTGTTATGGGTCACGTCTTTGGCATGATAGGTATTATGAGCCCATTGTCATTTTTTCTGAGTCGTTGATTTCTATTGTAGCCCATTGCAAGCATCATGTGTAGGCCCTTGCTTCTTTCATCCATTGGTAATTTAGCTGCCCATCTGTCATCTTGATACAACATATGAGATGGATCTGCTTCAATAACCTCATGGCCAAGGTCTCCCCATCATGTGAATTCAGGGTAGTTTTCAGGATAGGTTTGTGATGTGGAGGCTTGATTTTCTTGTGGGTGTCCCCGTGATCTAGGAGATTGTGGTAACTCTCCTATCACAAAAGCATTGTTAAGGAGTTTGTAGCTTCCACAACCATCCTCCTGGATGATGAGCTTGATATCGGAGATGGTGGGGATGGCGGGGATGGTGGGTGTCTCTGTCGCAGAAGTGGACTTGAGAGTGGTGGGGTCTATATATGATGTGGATGGGCCCTCACCATTCTTTGGCACTTGGGGGATTTTGTAATATTTAGCTTCAAGATTTTTGCAATATGAAAATGGTTCAGGATCTCTGTGGACGGTAACCTCTTGTCCATTATGTGTAAATTTCACACATTGGTGGAAGGTTGATGCTACAGCTTTCATTGCATGGATCCATGGGCATCCCAGGAGGATATTATATGGCAATTCGAGGTCCAAGACCTGACAGGTAGTTTCCATGAGCATTGGCCCTATTTGAATAGGGAGTTTAATTGTGCCCTGAGACAATCTTTCTTGGTCATTGTATGCTTTGATTGTGATGCCCTTTCCTTTGTCGATGGAATCTTCTGATATTTTCAACTGCTTGATGAGGCTAAGAGAACAGATGTTCAAACCTGCACCTCCATTCACCAAGACCCTTTTGATTTTTCTCTTGTTGACAATGGCTTCCAAATGAAGTGTATAGTTGTGAGATGGTTGGGTGGGAAATCTTGGTCAGAGAATGTAAGGAGATTAGGCGTTATGATATTTCTGACCATAGCTTGGAATTGGTCTGCATCAAGATCTGCGAGGACAGTGGATGAGGCTAATGCTTCCTCGAGAATCTTTTTATGCGCTGATGATATTTTTAACATTTCCATGATGGAAATGTGTGTTGGCGTTCTCTTGAGTTGTTCTACAACATTGTAGCTATGCGGAACGGCTCTAGATGAAGGGACTCTATTTGGTTCGGATGATCCTACAATGGTGACTTTGCCACCTCGTGTGGTGACTCCACAATCTTCAGCATGGGTGACTTTGATGGTGATGACTATGCAGTCTTCATTTAGGGACGCAACGACTGTTTTGTACACATGATTTACACTACCCTTCCCTTTATCATTTTTATTCCCTTTGTTGCCATGATTTGGCATCAGATTCGTGTAGATTTTAAGATCCTGATTTCCTGTGGGTTGTTCCACGTTTATGATTTTCTTGTCGATAAGATCTTGGATGGTATTTTTGAGTCTCATGCAGTTGTTCGTGGTGTGACCTTTGATTTTGTGAAATTCACAAAGTTAATTCTCGTTGTACCACAAGGGTTTGACATCGGGTTCTTGGTAGTTCTTGAATGTAGGAGATTTGATAAGTTTTTCGTCAATCAACTTTTCATTATGTCCAATGGTTCCCCCAAAATGGCATATTTGCGTTTTGGATAACTTTTACGCTGGGGTGGTCCTCTTTGATCATTGAGGTTATTGATGGTAGGGTTGTTGTTGGCTTGGTATGTGGTCTGATGAGTGTTTTGGTGTTGTGTTTGGGTTTGTGGTATGGGTGCATTTTGGCGTGGACCACTAATGACCACCTTGGCATCGACGATGCCATCATTAGTGATGTTTTTGTTCCTTTCCCATGTACGAGGTTTATCATTGTAATTTGATGGTGGGCGATTGTTTTGTTGTTTGTGATATGACTTTGATTCGGCAAGTTGGGTCGCAAGGGCTCTTTCGATGCTGAGAGCCTTGGAGATCAATTGCTCATATGTAGTGATACCTTGAACCTTGAGGTGGAATCCTAAGTGGCTTTCAAGGTTGGTGATGATTGTGCAGACTTGTTGTTCTTCTGGCATGGTCCACTTGCTCTGATTGGCCTTGGATCGCCATCATTGAAGGAATGAAGCAAAAGATTCATTCTTTCCTTGTTTTAGAGTGTATAGTTCTTCGAGACTGACATCCATTGCATTGTTACATGTGTAGTTCCTAATGAATGCATCTCTTATTTCTTGGAATGTTCTAATGCCCAAAGGTAAGCGAGAGAACCATTCTATAGCGAGACCTGCCAAGCTTCTAGGGAATAGCCTCATTAGATAAGTATCATCATATGCGACTTCCATACAATGAACCTGGAATTCCCTGATGTGATCTTCAAGGTTTCCCATCCCTCGATATTTGTCAAATTTTGGGATTTCAAATCCCTTGGGGAATGGTTTCATGTCTAGGCTCCTATCGAATGGATAGGGACACAAGTTGCTTGGCATTTTGGTTGTCTGTCCTGACTGAAGGTTGAGGAATTGTTGTGAGAGCAACCTGAGTTGTGTCGTCACATCACTTTGGGGATCAGGAGGTGGGATGAAAGTGTTCTGAGGTGTTTGAATCATTGGTTGGATGGATGGGTTGGCTGGTGCGTTGTTTGATGGTCTCTACATGTTCTGTCGAGCGAAGTAGGCTTCTACTTGCTTTTGTATGAACGATGCCTGTTGTTGATCCTGCTATTGTTGAGCTTGTTGCTGCTCCAACAACGCTTGTTGTTGTGCTTGCTATTGTTCCAACAACGCTTGTTGTTGGGCTACCAATTTTGCTGCTTCTTGTTGCTCTTGGTATTGCCTCAATGCTTGTTGATATGCCTGCAATTGCGCTGCTTGTGCAAGAATTTGTCCTTGAGCTTGTGCTTGTTGTGCTTGATATTGAGATTACGCTTGAGCTTGGGCTTGCACTTGTGCGGCTTGTTGCTGCAATAATAGTTATGTTTGAGCGACCCTTTGTGCTTGCAATGCTTGTGCAGCTTGGGCAGCTTGTTGTTGTTGTTGTTGCAATAAAGCTTGGGCTTGTTGTGCTTGTTGCGCTTGTATTGCGGCTTGTGCAGCTTGAGCGGCTTGTTGCACAGATTTTTGTTTTTGAACTTGTTGGTATCCTATTTGAAAAGAAACTTGCAATGTTGCATCATATTGGCTTGATGTGGTGAACGTTGGTGGTGGTGGGGGTGGTGGTGGATTTGGAATGGTGGTAGATGATGATGTTGTGTTGATGTTTTGGGTGTTGGATAATGGTATTGATGTGATTGGTCCTTGAGAGACCATGCTTTGTGATGTTAGGGGTGTGTTTGATGATGTTGCCATTGCTTGTGTATTTATTGTTTGTTGTTGTGATATCAAGGATAAATTTTGAGTGTTTGGTGTAATGTTTTGATTGATGGTTGGGATGTAGGTTTGATTGATACTTGGTAGGGGAGGAAACCCTAAACCAAGGAGCAGTGTGGATGATAATGGCAATGGTGGAAGAAGTGGAAAGGTGAGGGGCGTGAGTTGTTGCGAGAATGTCGTGGTGTTGAATAAGCCCCCTAGTCCGAACGTATCTCCCTCTTCTTGTGAATTTGTGAGAAGAGGTGTTTGTGGTGTTGCATGAAAAAATGATGATGATGGATCATGATGGAATGTGAGAGGAAAATTTTTGTGTAAGGGGTTTTCGGGTATGTTTTGTTCCAATGCAGTGTTTGCATCCATGTTTTGATTATTAACAAGGGGATGTGATTGAAGAGTATTGAGGAATGTGTTTCCCTTGTTGACATTTGGTTGGGTTGGAGCAAATGATGTTGTGATTTGCGGAATATTTTGTGTGATTTTTTGAGATGGAGGTGTAGATGAGATGGGTATGGTGGATGAATTGGGGGAAATGATGTGTCCACGATAGTACTTACATCAAAATCCGAAGGCAACTTGACCCCTTATTTTGCTAGTTCAAGCATGTACAATGAAGGGTTGAGTCTCATCATGATGTTGATGATTTTATGATTCTCTGGATTTTGGAGCATTTCTGTCATTTCCTCGCTAGACATTCTGAAAGTGAGGTCCTCTCCTTGATTTTCTTCTTGGGGATTTTGCGATGATGAGAGGGTCAATGGATTGCTTGATTCTACTGGATTCATTTCTACATTGATTTGGCTAAGATCACTTCAAGCGGGTGTTTCTTTGTTGGCTTCCATACTCTTCTTGTATTGAGATCTCGTTTGAACCATAAAACAAAGATCAATCTTTGAGAATATGAGAGATGAATCTCTTGATTCTTTGGATCAATCATTATTTTATGTCCCAAAGTATAAAGTTTTAGGATGCCTTGAGGATCAAATGTGATGATATGATGATGATGTTAGGGATGTATGATATGGATGCTTTTGACTTTTGATCAATCTTGAATGAGACACTAGGCTTTTAGGACTTGTGGATTTTGATTTTGATTTTGGATTTTGAGATTTGAGATTTTTTCCTTGATTTTGATTTTACTTTTGATTTGGATTTTTGAACAAAAGATCTCTATAAGATGTTGGATGATGATCTTAAGGATAGCTTTGTTCAAAGGATGATAATTTGAATATGTGTGAGGAGAAGATTTAATCTTTTACCCACACCTATCTCAAGATGATTTGTTTCACTAAGCATATGGAGAAGGATGCATCTACATATACTAAGCTAGGCAAGATGATTTTGATAACTTTGACTAAGTATATGCAAAAGGATGCATCTACACATGCCTAGCCAAAGGTGTTTTGATAAATTTTCTCAAGGATTTTGTCTCATTGATATTGATGGATTTTGATTTTTCCACAAAGCCTAGTATCAAGGATGATTTCAAGATTTTCCAAAAGGTGATGGTGAGATGGATTTTGTTTTGATCTTTTGATGGATGGATGAAAAGATTTTGATGTGTTTTGATCCTAAGATGAACCTAAAAAGATATGCTTTGTTTGCTTAGACCTAGGTATTGAAGAGCATGCAAATGCTTCCTAATGACCTTTGTAACCAAGAAATGATTTTTTTTTAACATTCATTTTCGGATTTCCAATCAATGATTTGTGATTTTGGGATTTGGAGTCTTCAACACATATGAAAGTTCATTTTGATTATATTTTCTTAATGTCTTTATTTTACCAAAAACACTTTCTTCAATTAGGTTTTCAAACTAAGATGTCCAATGTCTTAATTTCTCTAAACCCAACAAGATATATTATGTGGAAATTCAATGAACTTAATGCAAGGGTTTCCTATTGTTTACTCAAGAAGACAAATTGAGATCTAACCCAATGCTTAGAAATCTCTAAGGACGTGAATCCCAAGGGAAAGAAATAACATATGGATTGAGTCAATTGTATTTGTCCTCAAAAGGGTTTGAAATTTGGATGATGTTAAGTGTTTGTTTTTGAGATGTTTTCAATCAAGCAATGCATTTTGTAAATCTAAGAATAAGCACAATCCCATGGATGTGTAAGACAATATTTGTTGGATTCCCACTTGGACAAGTCCAGCTACACTTATCTCTAGCGAATGGTTAGATGCTTGACCCCACTGGCTCCCCTCCACGGCTCATTAACGTCAATCGGGGCAGCCAAGCATCAACACCCATGAATCTCCTATGGCATGCTTTTCTATTTCTATTAGAAGACCAGTGGCTCGTGAATCCACCGCTCTTTTGTACCAACAACAAATAGATTAAGGATTTTGGAAAATTCTAGCACATGGGTTTCAGGCGGACTTTCCCCGCTCATAGAGCTGACCCAATGTGACAGAGTCCCTCGATCCATCATGCCTGAAAGTCAACCGTAGGATATTGGCTCCAATATCCACATTTATATCCCGAATCGGAAATACTCTTGGCTCTTTAGAGTGTTACCGCTGAGTCATTCCCTTTGGGTGACTTTTCTCCCCAAGGCAGGCCCTTCTAGGATGTTCAATAGCTTAACACAACATTCAACTTCCGACCGTCCCCTTGTTGGCAACAAGGAGAGAGAATGTAACGCAACAAAGCCCCAATTACATCCACAAGATTTTGTTCCACTTTTAAGCCTAAATCAAAGTGTGGAGGTGATTGCTTTATCTTAACCCAAAGTCATGGAAAGGGCCTTTTGATTCTCAAGATCGCTATAAAGCGCAAGAGAAGCGCATACGTCCTTTTCTGATGGTTTTAGTCTAAGTAAGCCCTCACGAAAAACACAACTTACACTTGTTCTTTTTAGATCCCTCAAAGCAATATGTGAGTTCATTTTAGAGCACCTCAAAAGATGTAAGTGGTAAACATTTGTTCAATTTTATAATCCCATAAACAAAATCTAGTAAGTTGTTGATCCTATTGTCCATTTTAACCTTTGCAAGAAATGGAATTGAAAGGTTCTTTTTAAGCCCAAATGAAAACTATTATTCTAAAGATGAAAAGATGACAAATTCCTAAGGAAGTGTTAAACAAACACTTAAGTGTTAAAAAACACTTTGATTGGACAAAATATTATCACCATGCTCCTCTTCCCTTAGTTTTCGATTTCCAACCTACAAAGGAGAAAAACAGTCAGGTTCTGGAAAAACACAGAAATTAAAAAGCAGAAAACAAAGGAAGAAGCAATCATAAATTAAAGCACGTGCTAAAAATTAAATTTCTCCCTTTTACTGTCTTCCAGCGTCACAACTCGTGAAGTCGTCG
Organism: Sequoia sempervirens; assembly: GCA_007258455.2. Classification (NCBI taxonomy): domain Eukaryota; kingdom Viridiplantae; phylum Streptophyta; class Pinopsida; order Cupressales; family Cupressaceae; genus Sequoia; species Sequoia sempervirens. Next base: position 43,519 of record VDFB02273009.1, on the reverse strand, counting down.
CTATTTTTTCCTCCCATTGCCGCTTACCAGTCAGCGGCGCTCTGTGTCGAGACAGAGAGCACGATTGCGTCGCTGTTTTGCCTAGCGTCACAGTTTCTGCCAGTGTCAGAGTTTAGAAATTTTTTGAAACTTTTGCAAATTGGCGAGTCCAGCGACGGAGTTAAGAATTTGAATTTTTTTTGTGGGATGAGCCCAGCGATGCTGATGAGCCCGCGGTGCTAAAACAGCGACACTGACGAGCCTATGTTGGAATTTCCTGTGTGTCAAGAAAATGCAGAAATTTTGAGATGTTAGAAATGTTGATGTCAAGCCCTCCTTCTAGCACCAAATGTGCAAACCCTTTTCCTAGTACCTGCAAAACAACATGAATAAATGAGTTAGACAAGGAAATACAAGCTAAAAGAAGGATTCCCCATGAAATCCATTTGCAAACTTAAAATAGGAAATAAAATAAGCAAGAACATAATGAAATTGATAAACAAAATATTAAATCCTAATTTAAATAGCAAACACTTGATCCCATGGGGGAATTGGTGCCAATTTGATGTGAAAATTGGCCCTTTTCCCAATCCCTATGATGCAAGATTCGAATGTTGAAGAGATTTTTGATCCACTTTGTTGATGAAAGATGAAGACTCCAAGCTAAATCTGCAAAAATCCTAGCTAAGAATTCAAATGATAGATGGAAATGGCTAAGTATTTTAGCATGGTAACTTTGCTTGGATTGTGGATGATAAAATGAGGAGAGGAGCTCTTCATTTATAGATTGATAAGTTGAAGAGATGTCCAAATTGGATCAATGTGGGACAAAGATTCAACCAATGATATGATGCCACTTGTCAACATGTGAGAGGATGAAGGTTGAGCAAGTTTTGAGGATTGTGCCAATAAATGCCAATATTTGAAATTCAAATTTGTTGAAATGACATGTAAGAGGGAAGGGAAAATGCAACAAATGCCACTTGGCTCAAGGCAAAGGACATGTAAGATGGAGTTATTTTCTTGTTGGATGTACATGTGACTTGGAATTTTTGAATTCAAATTGAAGAGAATATTCAAAAGATGCCTTGTGAGGAAAATAGGGATTTAATAAATGAATTAAATCTATTTTCATGTGCAACTTACATTATCTAGAGGATGTGACATGAGATTAGATTAAATTAATCAAAGGTTAATTAATTTAATAGGAGATTAGATGATGTGACTTATTTGACTTAGATTTGTGGATTTATTTAAATCAAATAAAGAGGAATATGATAAGAGGCTAATTAAATAAAGATTTTGATTTATTTAATTAAAAGGATGGTATTAAGATTAAATTAAATGGTTTAATTTATTTAATTTAATGAATGAACTTCAGAGATTTAATCAAAATAAATTGATTATTTAATTAAATAGGGATAATTAGATCAGATGGATTGATTTAATTAACAAAGGTAATTAATTAGACAAATGATTTATTTAATTAAGAGACAAATATTGATGAATTTAATGGGATAAAGGGAATTTGATTAAATGGTTAGACCAAGGGATGATTTAGGAAGAAACAATGTTAGTAAGTCAAGATTGGATGCGATGTCAATGGTATATTTTTGATGTCTCTGGTTTCCAAAGGATTCTCCCAAATTCTTAGGATTGACTACTCTAAGACTTTTGTACTAGTCACTAGAATGAATTGCATCCAACTTTTCCTTGTTATCGCTACAACACATAGATGATAAGTTCATCAAATGGATGTGAAGAGTTTTTTTATTCATGATGATCTTCAGGAGGAGATATACATGGAGAAATCACAAGGGTTCATTCAGGATCCTTCACTTGTTAGTCATATTTGGAAGTCTCTCTATAGCCTCAAACAATTCCCTCGAGCTTGGTATGCCAAGATGGACTCCTTCCTTTTGAAAGTGGGTTTCACTTGATGTTATTTTGATCCTCATTTCTATATTTTGTAGTAGGATGATACTCACACCTTCCTAGTTCTCTACGTTAATGACTTGTTGATCACGGGAAGTCACTCATCCACCATTTAGGTAGTAAAAGCCACCCTTCATGATCAATTTTTGATGTCAAAATTGGGCTTATTGCACTAATACTTAGGGATTGAGATCACTTAGTTTTCTACAAGTATCTCTATTCAATAGCCTAAATATGCACTTGATATGCTCTAGAGGTTTCACATGGCTAAGTGCTCTTCACCCTTGGTGGATGGCAATTTATATCGATAGCTTATTGGTAGTCTTATCCATCTAACTCATATGAGGCCTAGCATTGCATATGTTGCAGGCATGGTCTCTCGATTCATTCAAGAGCCACATGATCTGCACTAGAAAGTGCTAAGTGGATTCTTCACTACATCAAGGGTACTCACAATTATGGGATTCACTATTCAACGAGAGTGGGTTTTGACTTGGTGGGACGCATAGATTTGGATTGGGCAGGTGATTCTTAGGATCACAAGTCTACTTCAAGATATTTATTCTCCCTTGGTTTCAGTCTAGTTTGTTGGTCAAGAAAGAAGTAGTCTTATATTTCTCTTTCATCTATAGAGGTTGAGTATCAGGGAGAGATTAATGCTACTACTAAGGCCATTTGGCTTCAAAAAATTCTCACTAAGTTTGGAATTCCCTTATGGAAGCCAATAATCATCTTTTGTGTCAACCATCATGTGATTCAAATCTCTTGCAATCTAGTCCATCATCAGCAGACCAAGCACATCAAGATCCACATGAACTACATTTGAGATTTGATTCATGTGAAGATCATTAATCTTAAGTACTATCTGAAATCAAATGATACTACAAACATCTTCACCAAACCCTTCACTAAGAATGAGTTCCTTCATTTACAACCTTTTCTTGATTTGTGGTTGGTGTCATCTTCAGGAGGGTCTACTTAGTCTTTCTCTTCTCTCTCTATTTTGAGGGGTGTTCTCTCTATTTATGGGGGGCTTCTTCTTCTTTAGGGTTAATTTGATATGTACATGGGTACTTAACATGGCCTCATTTTTTGGGACACATCATCTTTTACATCTTCATAAGCAGTGTTTAAGGGGGGGTGTTAATGTAGGCTTTTATTTTCCTAATGGGATAATTTGTTTTCCCTTAATTATAGGTTTTTCCTACACATTTATTAAGCTTTTTTAGTATAATAAAGTGGGTTTCTCATTTAATAACTAGGAGATAAAGTGATGAGTTGTCTCCACCCTTTAAGGGTGGAGTGTTTACTTTTTCATCACTTTATTTAATATTGGTGACCATTTTTCATTGGTTGATTTCCCACCTCCATCCTCTCTTTAGTTCTATATAAACTCACTACCTAGCTTGTATTTTTCATCTTGGAATCTCTTAATGCAATTATGTCATCTTGACATTGCATATCTCTCAGAATTCTAGTTTGCATTATTTATATTTTTCCAAGTTGTGTAACTTTGATTTTCTCTTCAAAATTCCTTGGGTTATTTAATCTATTTCAGATTTCTAACACCATACAATTATATATAGTAATATATTGTTGTAATTGTGAATATTAATTGCAAATTCCATTTCCCTTATGTCATGGACCTATTATAATTAGGTTGTTATAAATATAATAATTAGCTTAAAAGTGGCATATTCATGTGTAATTTTGGCTTATATTCATGCTTGTTGTCATTAAACTTTAAATTATATTCCTTATTCAACACCTATATTAGATTTACAAATAAAGGAACCACAATCATGGATTTGACCCTTTCATTTTTAAATACAAAATTCAAATTTACTTGTTGACCATTTTGATAGTAGTTGTGAGCTAATTTAACATGCATTATGTTAATTTGTGTGCTTGGTTGTTGTATTTAGAACACATATATTTCAATTTACAAATAAATTAATAAGAATTTAGTGTATAATCAAACCACATCATCATAAATACAATACAAGTATTTTTTTTAAAAGATGTTAAACATCTAAAATATACAAATATAATAAGAAAAAAGATACACAAAAGGGCCCTGAGATGGCCAAACATAGATGTTACAACTACTACAAAAGGGGCCCTGAGATGGTCAAATATAAACATAAAAATCCACATGAAGTCCATGAGTTGTTCTCAACCCAAAATCTCTCACAAATCCTCCACCTTGATGCAATCAATTTTGAAGATTGACCCCATAACCTCAAATTCAATTGCTCTAGGATTGGAGTTTCCCATTTCTTACAGGAAGGTACATTCATTTTTTCAACAGGGCCACAATTTTGTTCAAATTATGGATATATTCTAGTGCATGTGATTTCCAAACAAATTCCCTCAAATGTAGAGATAGTGTTTAACACCTGGGATATATTGCCAATAACACATGTAAGCAATAATTTATTCTCATGGAAGTGTGGCTAGAGCACAAATGAGCAATTATTATTTATTTCTTTGGGTGACATCTAGAATCATGAAAAGTACTATGATGTATTTCTAGGTGATACAAATATTCGGATATCTCAATTGCAAGGATTAGAGAATATAATGTACATAACATATTAATTAGCCAAATGTGCTTCCAATTTGATGAATAGTGAATATACAAATCCCAGTGAAGTGGCATAACTGAATTTAGATACAACAAATTATGTCACAAAATTTTTAGTGAATCCTCAACCGATATTCACATGTATAAATTGATAAATATTCTTTGTCAAATTCAGACCAATAAAGAGTGCCCGATGTTCAACTTCATTGTTGGTTCTCTAAGAAAGTTTAACTATCAAGGTCAATAAAAGGTTACTAGCTGAGTCCCCTAGGACACAACATGCTCCTCAAATACCAAGGTTACCTCTTGAAGAAAAATCAAAATTTAATTTTAATATTATGTCCTTTGTTGGAGCAATCTAATGAATTTGTGATCTATTGAGAGGTCACTTTGGAGTGGAGGAGACTAGATTGGTGTGCTTTAGAGAAGACCATTTTTAAGAAGCATGGATTCCCACAAAGTCAAGATAATATTAACATTTTTATAAACATGGGTCATTACCAATTCTAAAATTGACTTCTCAATCTTATATATTACATCCTCCCATTTTATTTCTTTATTTTTGAAGGTTCCCATGTTTCTTTCTAGCCAAATTTTCCAAATCAAGATTGAAGGAGCCACCTACTGGATATATAAGATAATTTGGAATGCACATAAAGAAATGGCCAACTATTAAACATATCTTGGATGTTATTCAAAAACGGGTTGTGTCAATCTATTATTTTGTAAATCCAATACCAGCATTTGTTAGAGAAGGGGCAATTCAAGAAAAGATGATTAGTATCCTCACTTACAACACCATAGAGGATGCACTTGAAAGGATTTGATATTCCTAATCTTGATATTTTGAAGCTATTTAATATTTTATCCTTGATTGCAAGCCAAGATAATTCTCCTTCTTTGAGTAGCATGTTACTTTTCCCCAACATAACTTGTGAAAATTTTCCTTGAAGGTGGAATGGGTCATTAAAGAGAGATAGCCTTGCTTAACTAAATACTATCCGAATTTTGAGTGAGGGGAAAACAAACTTATCTTGATTAGAGGAGAAAAAAATATTCCTTTGGACAAGGATGAAGTGTATGTGATGTTTTTGAGCTACTGGTAAGTCTAGATCATCAAATTTCTTCCATTTGGCCTTACTGATGTAGAAGCATTTGGGTAGACTAGCAATCAACATCAACCAAAAACAAGCTTTGGGTTTGAATTTCAATTTTGGTGTGTTTTGGGGTTCATTTGGCATCTCTCAACTTTGGAAAGCTCTTTTTGTGTTCAAATTTGCATAAATCAGTTTTTGTCAAATCATCATTTTAAGGCTCCGTAAGCATTTTCGGAAATTATTTATGGAAAACTCATAAGGATTGGAATAAAATAATTTTTTAGGGGTATTCATGGAGGTGGCATGTGAAATATGCAAAAAGAATCAAAGTCATACATTTTTCAGTTTGGGAGATTTTAATATCGGAAGTTTGTTAAATAATGTTGGCAATTTTCAAAAAGTTTAAAATTTTAAAATCTATGAAGGTTTGAGAAAAATACTTTTGCAAGGGTCCATAGGATACCATTCCAAGCTTGCATGCCAAATTTTGTGTGAATTAGATAACTTTCATTTTTTCGCCTATCGATTCCGCACTTTTAAAGCACCAATTTGATTAATTTTATTTTGGAAAGGTATTATGGATGCCATGGAAGTCAAATATCAGTTTTCTATTTCATATTTAATTGTTTATCTATTGCATAAATAGTGTGGGGAGTGTTTGGAGCATAAAAGAGGCAGAAAATCAAGATTTTAGATATTTTAAAATGTCCAGAATAGAGAAAAACGCCTCTAGGAGTAAAGAAGCACCTGTAGGAGTTAATGGGGCTTAAAATGTCTCATTTAATGTTGCATAAACTTAAAATATGGATAGTTATTCTTGGGGGAGAGTTGGGAGCCTATTCTTGGGCCAAAATTGATGATTTTAATGTATATTTCTGGGGGTTTTCTAGGAAAAACGTGGGAAAAAGTTAGGGAGGAATGGGAAGGTGAAAAATACCTCTGTAGAGGTATTCAATGGAGGTTTTGGTTGAAGGTTTGGGGCAGTACTAGTAAAAGGAAAGAGAAGGCATCAATGTGTGGGAGGTGAGTGCTTGAGTAGTGTAGTTGCAAAAAAAAAGGTAAAGAGGTTGCCAAGGCAAGGTAGCTAAGTGTGGTTAAGCTGAGAAATGCCCTTGAAGGCCATTGATGTAATTTGGTTGCTATTTTTATGTAAATTAATAAAGAAAGCTTCATTGCAATTTAAAATTTGTATGTATTTCCATAAGTATGTTAGCAAAGTCTTTGCTATATAATTTAGAGTAATCATTATATTGCAATCTTGTTTGTGAGAATCTATGTGTTGTTGGCAAGAGGGGTCTTCATTTGCATCACTTACCAAAGTAGACATTTTAAAATAGAGTTGACTCTCCATTGTTAATGGCCTATGAAAGGTGGGAAAGAATGACTTCTTTGTATTAGGTTAAAAAGTTTCAAAGCTAAGAACCCTTGGGGGGTTTACAATTGTAAAGATTCTATTTGGGTTTGAATTATCAAAGTACTTGGCTTGCATGATCTAACACCATTTAGCTTGAGGATTATAGTACATGCTCCAAGATAACCTGACTCCTAGAGAAATTTTGTACACTTCAATGTTTTGAATTCCTACTTTACCCTAATTCTTTGGTTTATATACTTTTCCCCCATGAAATCAAAGGAATTTTATTTTTATTATCTATGGCCATGTTACCCTTCCAAAGAAAGATTCTTAGATATTTTTCAATGTCTTAAATTATACATTTTGGCATTTTAAGAGCTGACATCATAAAATTGGTATTATGGATAGGAAAATATTTTATCATAAAAATTTGACTTATAAGAGTTAAGCATCTACTTTTCCATGACAAGATCTTAATTTGAATATTGATTATAATTTTCTTCCAAAAATATTTTTTGTTGGCACCAACAAAAAGGGGAACTCCAAGACGTTGGCTTGGGATTTGATCCACTTTAAATCCCATAAAAGAAGAAATTCTCTTTTGTACCTGCATAGGTGAGTTAAAGAAGAAAATATTTGATTTTGAAGAGTTTATAGTCTAACCCAAAGCAAAGTAGTGTGTTGTCAATAGGTGCTTGATATTTTTTTCTTATGATGATGAGGCTTGGCTAAAGAGAAGGGTTTCATCTGCAAATAAGATACATGTGGAAGACAATGATGTCATAGGAATTGAAATTTCCTTCCATAATTAATTCCTATAAAGTGTTGAAATTGATCTACTAAGTACCTCTAACATTATAATAAAAAGGAAAGGTGAAATGGAGATCGCCTTGTCTTAAACCCTAAGAGGATTTGAAGAAGCCAATTGGGTAACCATTGAGGAGAATAGAGAATTTGATATGTGATATGCATGTCAATATCCTCTTACACCATTGTGAGGAGAAGCGAAATTTTCTTAGGACTTGAATAATAAATTCCCAATTCACTCTATCATAAGCTTTTTGCATGTCCAATTTAATTATCATCACTAGAATTTTATACTCTTCGATTGAATGGAGGATTTCATTAGAAAAGAGTGAACCTTCTATAATTTGTTTTCTTGGAACAAAGCCACCTTGATCTACAAAGATTATTTAGGGAATTAGGTTTCCCAATCTATTTCTCTAGAGATGATTTTTGTAAAGTGTATTGCAAAGGGAGATGGGTTTGAATTTAGCAAATGAATTTAGAGAAAGTTTTTTTGGGATTAAATCAATGAGAGTTGTATTCATTTCCTTCAAAATAGTTATGTTCATTCTTGATCTTTCAATGGCTAGTGACAAATCTCTACCCATAAAACCTTGCATTTTTAGAAGAGAGCAATGAAAGCATCTATAATTTGAGCTTATTGCCTTTGAATCTTCACTCAAAGTCATAAAGTTAGTCTATGTAGAGTTTTGAGTGAGGAGACCTTAGTGTTTTCCATTAAATAAATTCCTAAAGGTATTTTTGAAACTTGTCCTTAAAAGTATTTAAATATATCAAAGATTAGGGAAAACAAGATTCAATAGTATACATTTTATTAAATCAAATATGTGTATCAAGGGTTCATATCCATCTAAAAGATTAGTTCCACATATGTGAAGATCATATTTGCACCTGCATAGATAACTTTGAGTGACAAATAGATAATTTTAAGAATTTGGGATATTTTTCTTAGGCTATCAAATAAATCAAGAGTATTTGAAATTTATTTTTAACATTTATTATAACATTTCTCCATCATCAAAAATTAACTAGACATTAAACTATTAAGTTGCAAGCTCATATATGTAGATTAATGGATGGTGCAGAGCACCTTGTTCCTCCATTTGGTGAATTTGGTCTAGATAGGTTGATTTAGTCTTGTTGTTGTAAAATAAGGCCATGTTAGGCCATCATGTAATGTTTGTTTTAGTTTTGAGTCTAGGTGGGATCATGAAACCAATAATGTAATGTTGGAAAAATGATGTAAATATTGTCATGTCAAAATTGAAAAATTGCAAAAAAAGTGCAATCTTGTAGAAGCCCAACGGTCATGGGTAGTTGAAAGGTAGTTCTAGGCATTGTAAGGGGTTGGTTGAGATTTTTTTTTTGGTTGGAAACTCGAAGATTTTGGTGGTTGAAGGATTTGAAAGAGAAAATCAATCAAATATCTTTCTTACAATCATTTTTTGTGTAATTTCTTCATTCCCAGCTTGTGTACAGCTCCATATAGGTCTCTGTTAGTTTGATTACTTTTGGATTGTTTGATACATGTTCTAACTCCACTTTAAAGTTAGTTTGAGTGAATTTTATTAGACTTGAGGCATTTGGTGTGCATTTTACTTGAACCGGCCTAAAAATAGGGTTTCAAGGGCTTGAGGGCTAGAATGTTTTAAAAGGCCATTCCACCTAGTGTACATATTGTAGTTTGGTGGAATGGGCCTGGTTATGGTATATTTAGGTGTAGGAATAAGTGAGTGTGGAAAGGTCATTTGGTGGAGTTCCCCACACTGCCCCTATGCTAAATGTTGAGTTTTGGCCAATAAGGCATAGCTAGAAGGGATAGTTTGTGGAACTTGTTGTGGTAAAGGCTAGAACATATTAGTTTTGGTGTGAGAAAGGGTAGTTTGATGTATTTGAGGGAAATAAAGGATAGGAGAGGCCAATTTCATGTTTGGGCATGAAGCCCTAGTTGAACAAAGTGTGAAAATGGGTGAGTTTGAGTGGTTTTAAGAAGGAAGTGTGTGAGATTCTTGTGGGAAGCATAATTTGAGGGTTTATTAAGCTTGTGAAAGAAAAATAAAGAAGGTTTCAAGTGGTTTCAAGTTTGTATGAGGTCTAGAGATGGGTTTTTCAATAAACCCTTGCTTGTTTAGTGAAAAAGGAGGGTTTCTTGATTTGAAGGCTTAAAGAGTGTTTCTTTGTCAAAGAGTTGAGGAATTGGAGGTTTGGAGTCTAGATTTAAGACCGTTTGGTGGAATTTAGTGTTGGAAACATATTTGTAGGGGTGTTCCTTTGTAAAAATGGGCTAATTGGAGCCCTTTTCAGCATTGAAACTCAGTTTGAGGTGAGTTGGTCTAAAGAGACCTATAGTGTTTTCAAGATATGTGTTGATTGGGAATATTGGGTGCTCAAAAAGGTGAATATTTTGTGAGCTTGTCAGATTGGTTGAGAGTTAAGGCCTGAAAGGAGGGTCTAGACACCTACTAGGCAAGTAGGGTAGTTGCAAAGGAGTTAACCTTAGAGAGGGTTTTGAATATTTCAAAGGTTATTGAAAGGACTCAATTTGTGTTTATTAGGTCAATGACCTCCCTATCATTGCATCAATTGGTATCAAAGCACAGTACTAATCTGAGGTAGGAAGAGTTGTATTGGAGAAAGGACAAGATGAATGCCCTGGTTAGAGAATTGACTGAAGAGAAGGAGATGTTGCAAAGAAAAGCACTTTTCAAAGTCACCTGTAAGTGTAATGGCAAGGTATGTACGGTAATGGTAGATTCTGGTAGTCTAGATAAAATGGTGTCACAAGAAATGGTTGATAAGTTGCATTTAGCAAAGATACCTCATGAAATGCCATATTATATTTCTTGGTTGAATAATGAACATTCTCTTTTGGTTAAGGATAAATATGGGATTGGGTTAAGTAAAGGTGGTTATAAAGATAGAATCTTATGTTATGTGGTACCTATGAGTGTATGCCAATTGATATTAGGGATACCATGACAGTATGAGAGATTTTTTTTGTATGATGGAAGGCATAATAGTTATAAGATTATGGAGGGAGTTTTTTTTACCTTTATTACATTGGTAGAAAAGGATTAGGGACAAAGCAAGGTAGCAAGAGTAATAATGTAGGGTAGAAAATAATTTATGAGGCATGAGGAAGAGAAGTATAGTGAGGGTGCACCCACTACAAATAAAGAAAATGTTGAGACAACAAGGATTGACAAGGATGCAAGGTTGAGGAGTAAAGAGGATGATGATTATGAAGACTGAGATGGAAAATATCAAGGGTGAAATGACCTTGAAGGGTCAAGACAAATTTGAAAAGCATGGTGAAGTCAAGGGAGAGACTAAATTTTGTAAAGCAAAGGCAAAGGAGGTTGTAGGATAGTCAAGCACTGTCAAAATAGTGATGAGTAGGTATGATATGACAAAGATAAAAGGAAGGGATAAGATGAATTCAAATGAGTTGCCTAAGGAAAGGAAAGATTGGCCTAGTAAGGTCACTGTGGAAGAGGTATATTGTCCACTAATTGGACAAGAAGATGGAAAGTAGCAAATGTCTGATAGCAAAGAAGATGGAAGACCTAATGGCAAAGAGGTCTTAAAGGCAGCGTGAATGAGGGAAGTGGTAAAAGGTAAAGGAAAAGAGAAAGAATGGATTGTGCAAAGCTAAGATGGGCTTGTGAAGAGTGAAAAGATCATGGTGGGGGCAATGTTGTGTTCCTTGAAGGTAAATGAGGACAATGGGCAGTCAAACACTACTAATACAGAAGTATATAAGTCTGAAAACACAGTGATGAATGAGGCAAAAAGTCTTATACAAGTTATGAGAATGAAAGTTGCAAAGAGCCTTGGTAAAAGGCTAGTGAAAGAGTGCAAGACAGTTGAGGTTGAAGAAAAGAAAAAAGAGAGCACAGTGGGTGAAGTACATTGTCCATTGATGGGAAAATTAGTTGATGAACCTAAGAATACAGTTTTGGCAAAGGTAGAGAGTCTAGGGTAGGACAAGAAGACAAAGAGTACAGTGAGCCAAGGAGAATGGCAAAGGTTAGTGCAAGAGTTTGTAGATATTGAAGAGAAAAGGGAAGTTACAGTCACCCTGAGAGGTGAAGAGTTAAAGGAAATGAGTTTGGAAAAGGTCTCAATGATGGAAGGGACCAAAGATGTGAAGTTGACAGTGATAGGCCAAGAGAAGGCTAAAGATAGTGTGTTTGTAAAGTCTCCAAATGAAGTGGAGAAGAGAAATATTGTTGTGGCAAGGACATATATTTTTCCTTGGATGACAAGATTGGTTGAGGTGAAGTCATATGCTATCATGAGAGAGGTTGAAAACCCTATGTGCATAGGGGTTCAGAAAATGAAGAACTTAAAGATGGTTGTGAAGAGAAAGGGTAAGAGGTAGGGATTGAAGGAAGCCCTTTGTTACTTCCTTGTTTTGATAATTATTTTGATGAGGGTCAAACCAAGGGTCAAGATGAAAGAGGAAAGACAAAGTGTGGGTTTTTTTGCAATGAATGAAGCTGGAAGTAGTTGGATGAAGCAATTGATGGCAAGTCAAAGCATGAAGGTGCAGATCCAAAATGACAAGGCAAGAAGAGGACTATTTTGCATGGACAAGTTCAAGCCAAAGGTGCAGATCAAGATCAAGATGGAGCTATTGAAAGAATAAGGAGGAGCATCAAAGAGTTGGAGATCAAAGGAATTATTACAAGTTAAAGAGTTGAAGGCTTCCAAGGGACTTGGAAATATTTCATGGTCGGGTGAATCGTGCAGAGCACCTTGTTCCTCCATTTGGTGAATTTGGTCTAGATAGGTTGATTTAGTCTTGTTGTTGGAAAATATAGCCATGTTAGGCCATCATGTAATATTTAATTTAGTTTTGAGTCTAGGTGGGGTCATGATGCCAATAATGTAATGTTGCAAAAATGATGTAAATATTGTCATGTCAAAACTAAAAATTACAAAAAAAGCACAATCTTGTAGAAGCCCAACGGTCATGGGCAGTTGAAAGGTAGTTATAGGAATTGTAAGGGTTTGGTTGAGATATATATATGTTGGAAACTCAAAGATGTTTGTGGTTGAAGGATTTGAGAGAGAAAATCAATCAAATATCTTTGTTTTACAATCATTTTCTATGTAATTTCTTCATTCCCAACCTATGTACGACTCCATATAGATCTCTGTCAATTTGATTGCTTTGGAATTGTTTCATACATGTTCTAAACCCACTTTAAAGTTAGTTTGAGTTAATTTTATTAGACTTGAGGCATTTGGTGTGCAGTTTACTTGAACTGGCCTAAAAATAGGGTTTCAAGGGTTTGAGGGCTAGAATGTTTTAAAAGGCCATTCCACCTATTGTAAATGTTGTAGTTCAATGGAATGGGCCTAGTTAGGGTAGATTTAGGTGTAAGAATAGTTAATTGAGTTTGGCAAGGTCATTTGGTGGAGTTCTCCACACTGCCCATGTGGTAAATGTTGAGTTTTGGCCAATAAGGCATAGCTAGAAGGGATAGTTTGTGGAACTTGTTGTGGTAAAGGCTAGAATCTATTAGTTTTTGTGTGAGAAAGGGTATTTTGATGTATTTGAGGTACTGCAAGGATAGGAGAGGCCAATTTCATGTTTGGGCATGAAGCCCTAGTTGAACAAAGTGTGAAAATGGGTGAGTTTGAGTGGTTTTAAGAAGGACGTGTGTGAGATTCTTGGGGGCAGCATAATTTGAGGGTGTATTAAGCTTGTGCAAGAAAAATAAGGAAGGTTTGAAGTGGTTTCAAGTTTGTATGAGGTCTAGAGATGGATTTTTCAATAAACCCTTGCTTGTTTGGTGAAAAGGGGGAGTTTATTGATTTGAAGGCTTAAAGAGCGTTTCTTTATCAAAGAGTTGAGGAATTGGAAGTTTGGATTCTAAATTTAAGACTGTTTGGTGGAATTTAGTGTTGGCAGCAGATTTGTAGGGGTGTTCCTTTGTAAAAATGGGCTAATTGGAGCCCTTTTCAATGTTGAAACTCAGTTTGAGGTGAGTTGGTCTAAAGAGACCTATAGTGTTTTCAAGATATGTGTTGATTGGGCATATTGGGTGCTCAAAAAGGTGAAGATTTTGTGAGCTTGTCAGATTGGTTGAGAGTTAAGGCCTGAAAGGAGGGTCTAGACACCTACTAGGCAAGTAGGGTAGTTGCAAAGGAGTTAACCTTAGAGAGGGTTTTGAAGATTTCAAAGGTGATTGAAAGGACTCAATTTGTGTTGATTAGGTCAATGACCTCCATGTCACTGCATCAATGGAGTTGGGAGATGGAATAAAAAAATAACTTAACCACATTTTAACTCCATATTACCATTTTTTGTATATTTGATAATTATAAATTACTAAAGAATATATTTATTTTGAATTACAATAATAATATTATGATATTTTTATCTTTTATAATGAGATGATAGTTGAAGTTATATTGACTATTAACAAGAGAATCTCACATTACAGTTGATTAAAATATAAATAAACAATAATTTAGAATTTTATAATTCCTAAATTAAATTTTCACAAATTCAAACTTGAAAACCAATAAATATTTACTATACTATTTCACATGGCTTAAACTTATAAAAAAATTAAATTATCATTAAAAAATTCTAAGTATATTTAACTGAATTTTTTTAAATTTTAGTTGAAATAAATAATGGCAATAATTTTGATAAACGCGAACGAAAATATTATATAGAAAATTGAATAAACAATTATAAATCGTATGCCCATAAGTTTTTTTAAATTACTATTGAACTTACTACTTGGAAAGATAATACTGGTATCTCATTTTTTATATTGATCAAAGTTGAAAGAATTACAAAGAGAATAAATGGAAGTCCAATAAGTGGATTGTGAATAAAAATAACATAAAAAAAACTATGGATAGCATGCAAACAACAAATCACAAAAATTAACCAACTTACATAACCAACAATATCCTCAAAATATTGGGAAGAACTACTATAGCCAACAATACCATTAACAAACTCATGAAATATAGTAGCAGAACAAAATTATACTTTAAATTTAAATAAGTTTTGCATATGTCTAGCACAATGAAACCCCCCTTTATGGAGCTGTAAAAGTTGGTATTTAATCTCCTTCAAGCACTTTAACTTCTTTGTGCCCCCTCTTTAGTTGAGAACATAAAAAGATGAATTGAAACATGATGTCAAAGCAAAACTTTAGAATATCTAATTCCTAACACAAAATATGATTAGAAACATTGTGAAACATTTATTTTTCCATAAATGCAACAAAATATAATATTTTGAATAGTATCAACAACTATATTTTTATGAAGTCTAATATGAAAATTTTCTTCTTGCCAACATAAGGCATGATAAAAAATAGTAGGGAAATGACCAAATATAATCTTCAATTTTTTTGCTCTATATTAGTCCCAAAAAATATGTTTTAAATTTTCACTACACTAACAAAAAGGACACTTAGTCGATTGTATCTTCAAATATTTTAATCTATCCCGCATAGGCAATTTATGATGCAAGTTTTTTCAAGCCAAAATTTGGACCCTTGCCTCCACCTTGGACTTCCAAATTTTGAAAGTTGTGCATTTAAATGCCTTGGGGGAAAGGGTATTGTAAATTTATTACAAGGGATATTGAGAATTTTAAATTTTAAATATAAATATGGAATTATTATTCATGTATCTTGTAATGTTGTTTTTTTTACATTTTTATTATTGTAGTGTTATCTTATTTTTGTTTTTGTGTGATGCTTGATATTCTTTGTTATATTTAATGACTTGTTACTTAATGCGAAAAAAATTGAATCCAACTGAAGAAATATTGATAGGTTAGGGTTAATGAAATATGTTGAAGCAATTATATATGCTCTATTTCCATTCGCTACTTGATACCTTGCATCACACAATAGTTGTTTGGTTATTCTAAGATATTGCAGTTTCAAAATTATTATTCTTTTCTTATAAATAGAAAAAACTATGCTTGAGTTGGATCTCTTATTATTCAAGACCATGCCTTGTTGCAAATTTTAGTAAAGGTTTCTAACTACTCAAACACTTCAATTTATATACATTTCATCATCTTTGATCTAAAACTTTTTTTTTATCTACAACATTGCTACCAATTTATAGACTTCGCTTATGTATTGAGATAAATTTCTCCATTTACATATTCAACTAATTTAATACCTTGTTTTCTTATGAGGCTATAATAATAAAAAGAAAAATGCAATGCTAAAAGAAAATAATAATTTTATCACATGTCAATTAAATAGATATGTTGAACGGAGATTTTTTTGCAACCCTCGGCTTGCTACGACCTTGTGTGTAATGATGCGACTTGCATGATGGCTTTGCCCTCATTGCATGCCTTCATTTCTTTGCAATCGATGTCAACTAGAGGTTTTTTCATAGTAGGTGGGGTCTATTTTTTTTTTGGGAAGTTGGTTCTTTTATTTTTGTTTGTTGCCTTGCTTTGGTGCATGGGTTTATGTCGAGGTGGAGGCACTTTTTCCTACTATGCTTTCCTATCTGTGTGTTTATCTTGATCTGTACATTGCTTGTTGGTGGTGATTGGGAGTGATGTTTGGATTGGATCTTTCTTTTTTAAGGGTTTTCTTTGGTCTTCTCTTTGGCAATGGATTGAGGGGAGGCTTCGGGGGCCAATCTTGCTTTGGATTTTTGATCTACAATTGGAGTGAAATCTCCATCTCATGCGACAAGTTTTTTTAATAATAATCTATTTTCTAATGACTTAGGGAATGGTGGAGTAACTCCATCTGGAAGTCCCCATATTCCAAAAATTAATGGGTGTCTGGAATGAAGCAAGGATAGGTTGATATTAATGATTCAACCAGAATCAAATGCAAAGGACGTTAAGTATTATTCAAAGCATGCTTTGCTCTGCAAATTTTTGGGAATGAGGGTTTTGCTTCATTTTTTGGAGCCATGGGCTCATTGTACCTAGTCCTCAGAGGGAGAGATGGAAATAATGTTATTAGCAAACGGATACTTCACGGTGACATTTAATTGTGTGGTAGATCACAATAGAGTTTTTGAAGTTGGGCCTTATTTTCACAACCAGCTAGGCTTATTTATTAAACCCTGGCATGCGAGTTTTGATCCTTTGGAGGAGCTTCTAAAGTGGGTTCCAGTTTGGGTCTGCCTCCCTTGATTTCCAATCAAATATTGGGGTAATGACATATTGCATCGAGTTGCTTCGCTGCTAGGGAAACCAATGGGTCCTTCTCAATAGACACAGGATAGAAAAGTAATGATGTTTGCTTGCATTTGTGTTGAAATGGATTTAAATAACCCTCTTCTAGATTCTTTGGAAATTCATGTGGGTTCATATTCTTGGGTGCAATAGCTTGATTATGAGACATTGCCCTTTTGTTGCCATCTCTATCATGAATATGTCCATCTCCAGAGGAGATGCCTAAAGTCTAAATATTTTGTGTTTCAAGCTACTCAGCATCCTCACAATCCTCCTACAGATGAAAAAGGAAAGAACCCCACTCCTGGTGAGGTTGATGGTGCAGAGGGTTTTATTCCTGCTAAGGCTCATAATAGGAGCCAGGGTCAAAAGAGAAATTTTAGGGAGTGTTAGGTAGGGGATACCTTTAATAGATTTGAGGTTTTGGATGATCTTAGTGAGTAGGAGGTGAATCCGGGAATGATGTTTTTGGATCAAGGGGGTACAGACGAGGTTCAAGAAGGAATTATTCCAGACTTCAACCAAACTTCTCAAGAGACTAGTGTAATTAGGAAAATTTTCAGAATGTTGTAAATAGCATAAAACCATTAAATCCCTAATAATAATGGAGAACAACGAAAGCAAGAAACATGAGAGTATGAAACAAATTCACCTAGTCTTCAAGCCTCCATTGATTGACCTCCATTTACCTTCTCCATCTTGCTGAAATGATATAATTGCCCTCAAATTTGAAGTGCAACTATAACCTATGACAAAGCTAAGCAAAATATTGAAGTAATGTGATTGCTCAAGTGCTCAAAAGCTCTCAAGCATACTAAAAATAACTTGTGTGTGTCCAAAATGACTTGAGAGAGGGCCTTTTAAAGAGTTCCAAATGGTGAATGGACAGACAGGATTAAAATTTGGTGAAGCCCTAAGATCAACGGCTAGGATTCAATGTGATAAGGATGATTAGGGTTAGGGAAACATTAGGTCAAAGTTAGGGCAAGCCTTTAAATGAAGGGTTGGGATTTAATTGGAGATAATCAAATCAAAGGTGGAGAATAATAGGTAGATGGAATAATAGAAATTATTTAATTTATGGAGAATGTTGACTTATGAATTAAATAATGATTTAATTCATAAGTGGGAATGAGACAAAAGACTTGATATTCATAATTATTTTAATTATTTGTTTTGGTGGGATGGAAAGTGGGCTAAATAAATAAATTTATTTGATTGAAGGATAAATGGTTAAATGGAGAATTATTAGAAGGCATAAGGACTAATTAGTGACGTATCTAAATAAATAAATGCAATTTATTTATTTAAATAATCATGGAGGAATAATTATGACATTAGGACATGATTAAGTAATTGAATTATGTGAGTAAGAAGCATGGTCATCGTAGAAAATATGGTTTGCAAGTCAAGACCATTTTTATGTCTACATTTTGCCCCTCTTTGACATGATGCAGTTTATCGCATTGTGTCAAAGAACAAGTAAAAAAATATGCCCCAGTTTGAAAGTGAGGAGAGGAAGGATGATGAGGAGGTAGTGGTATGCCCCCTCGAGAGGACAGGCAGGTTGAAAGAACGTGAGTGTGCTCTCGAAATGGATGAGAGGAGTAGAGGATGAAGGAATAGAAGAAATGTTAGCGTGGAAATCAAGGATGTGATGATGAAAAAGGAATACTTCAATATTTTTCCAAATAACATCATAGGTGTTGCATAATCATCATTGGGCAGTAAAATGTGACAAATGGACAACAAACACCATGATATGACATAGACCAAGGTGTGCAAGGTCGTCCACTTGTGAAAAACAGACAGCCACAGACAAGGAATGTCCTAACTCATACTAAAGGCCAAGTTGCCCCAGTCTTTTTGTCAAGACACACCAAAGACAACAATCAAGGAAAATTAGGTCATGAGACATCATTGCACCTCTAAATCCTTCATGGGACATCCTTGAGGTAGCTAGTAACATGACCAAGAGACAAAACAATAAAAAGATAAAATAAAATAGACCAGAAAAATCAACAGCCATTCAATATGTTTGCCAAGATTTGTGTGTCGAAGGTTGATTGTGTGACAGTTTGACAATTTGAAGAGTCTGACAGTATTGATGTTTTGACGATGCCTGTCATCAGGAAAGACACATCCTGAAAAGGCCAATGACTATGTGATGAAGCCTGTCATCAGGAAGGACACATCCTGAAAAGGTTGACTATGTGACGAAGCCTGTCATTAGGAAGGACACATCCTGAAAAGGCCAATGACGTTTTGACAGGGTCCAATTCCAAGAAGGACACATCTTGAAGGGGACCATAAAGTGACTAGGTTGACATTGTGTTGGAAATTTGATGGATGTTTGGCTTGATGACTGACTGGGCTATGTTGTCTATTGATTTGAATGTTGACGTTAAAATGATTGTCTTGTTTTTGAGTGTGACTATGTCTAACTTGTTTGACCGACATGACGAACCCTAAAGGACTGACCTAGGTGGCCTCGGGGGCTCATCGACAGATGGCCTTGCCTACGTCATGCACTCAGAGACCTCGTAGTTTGACTATTGACAAAGAATAATATGACTGACATGACTAACTTTAACTCTGTTTTTGGGACTTGTGATGTTATTTGGATGTTTTTGTGCTTTCTTCAGGACATTTTTCAATTTTTAGGTTTTTTTTTTAGGACTTTTAGGACTTTTAAATTTTTCTCGGACTTTTATGATTTTTATGAATTTTTTCAGGACCTTTTATGATTTTTATGATTTTTTTTTCAGGACTTTTTTATGATTTTTATGATTTTTTTTTTATTGTCAAGACCATGTATGATACCCACTGCAGTCTCATGATAAAATATTGCCCCTAGTCAAGTTGATGGAAAGGACATGACTGGTATGAACGATAGGCGATGCGCAGGACCTTGATGTCAACCATTGTCGGCCATGGAAAGAAATGTCATGATGTCCGGGTGAAACGTTCTGACGAATCTCAACAAAATGGATATTTATGATGGACAAAGGTAGATAGAGTGATAGTAGATTTCAAAGCAATGACCAACTACACAAGGGGCCTGTTTGCCAAGTTTTCACCATGGTACTTATCCAAAGCGCCTGTTTACCAGGTTTTCACTATTGGATGAATTATTTCTCTTTATTTTTATCAATTTTTTTCTTTTTTTTTGGTGTCACCAAGATGCCTGTTTGCCAAGTTTTCATCCAAGTGACGATATTTTTGTATTTTTCCATTTTTTTTGTATTTTTAATGGTTGTCAGCTAGACTTTCTGATGCTATGTATAAAACTTGCGTAAATGCAAACTGTTGATTGGCTCTATTAATTGTTCACCATCTGGAGTAGCCAACTGATATGCGCCAGAACCAAATGACGCGGTGATGATGTATGGACCCAGCCAATTGGGCTCAAACTTGCCTGGTTTTTCTCTATCGGACTGATTCTTAGGATTTTGCATGAGAACCAAGTCACCAATGTCAAATTGTCGAGTTAGCACTCTTTTGTTGTAGCTTCTGCAAAGACGATTTTGATATGCCTGTAAGTGGTTCAAGGCATTATGTCTGCGTTCATCTAGCATTTCTAATTCATGTAGTTGTGACTGTCGATATTCTTCATCAGTGATTAGACCTTTCATAGAGACTCGTAGGGATGGAATTTCGACCTCTATGGGCAAGATGGCTTCAGCTCCAAAGACAAGGGAAAATGGAGTGGCTCCAGTGGGAGTATGGATGCTAGTGCGATATGCCCACAAAGCAGGATTGAGTTGGATGTGCTAATCACGACCAACGTCATTGACAGTTTTCTTAAGAAGTTTGATGATCGTTTTATTAGATGCCTCAGCTTGACCATTTCCCTGTGGGTAGTAAGGCGTGGAGAAGTGGTGTCAAATATGGAAGCATTCACAAAGTTCATGGACATCCTGATTTTTGAAGGGACGACCGTTATCTGTGATGATGGATTGTGGAATACCATATCGATAGATGATATAGTTGAGGATAAACTTGGAAATTTGTTTTTCGGTAATGTAAGTGAGCAGGATGGCTTCGATCCACTTAGTAAAGTACTCAGTGGCGGTAATGATGAATTTGTGGCCATTGGATGAGGTAGGATGGATCTTGCCCACGAGGTCGAGTCCCCATTGTGCGAAGGGCCAAGGAGATGTAATTGGCCAAAGTTCCTGTGCTGGTGCATGAATCAAGTCACTGTGTATCTGAAATTGGCGACACATTTTGACAAATTCAAGTGCATCTTTCTCAATGGTTGGCCAGTAATACCCAAGTCTCATTATCTTTTTGGCTAAAGTAGGACCACTTGAATGGGATCTGCATATACCCTCATGTACCTCTTGCAAGGTCATTCGTGCTTCATTAGTGTCAAGACATCGAAGAAGGGAGTTATCAAAGCTACGATGGTAAAGGGTATCACTGAGGATGGCGTATCTGGCAACTTTTCGGATAAAGGACTTTCGTTGGTTATTGGATAGGTTGGGGGGAAGGGTTTGGGACTTGAGGTAGTCATAAATGTCTTGATACCATGGAGAATTGGGACCAACAAGCTCACAAACCATCTCTGATTCTGGTATGTCATATGCAGGAACCAAAAGTTGTTCTACCAAGAATTCAAATTGAGGCACATTACTAGGAATGTCTAGAAGAGAGCCAATTGTGGCCATTGCGTTTGCTGCCTTATTTTGTGTTCTTGGAACTTGCTCAAAATTCACCATGTGGAAATATGTTTGAAAGCTATCAACCATTCATTTGTAAGGCATTAATTTCTCGTCCTTAGTGTCATAGTCATCATTGACTTGGTTAATGACTAATTGAGAATTGCCATAGACATGAAGTGTTCTAATTTTTCATTTGATGGCCATTCTGAGTCCTGTGACAAGTGCCTCATATTCTGCCACATTATTGGTACATGGAAAAGCAATGTGGAAGGACTTAGGAATGGAGTCTCCTTGAGGGGTGATAAACAGTATTCCTGCCCCCGAGCCATGATTAGTATGAGATCCATCAAAATATAGCCTCCAAGGTGACTTAGGTTCTGTATGAAATATTGAATCATCTGGAAAGTCTGCTACTAGTGGATGATCACCCTGTATAGGCGCATCTGCCAGTTGGTCTGCTATCACTTGTCCCTTTATCGCCTTTCTTTCAACATATTGAATATCATACTCACTCAAGATCATTACCCATTTGGCCAGGCAACCTGTCAATGCTGCACGACTTAGGAGATATTTTAGGGGATCAATCTTTGCCACTAAGTGTGTTTGGTGATTCAACATGTAGTGTCTTAATTTTTGAGCAGCAAAGACAACTGCTAGGCAAGCACGTTCGATGGTTGTGTAATTGAGCTCATATCCAACCAGTGTCCTACTGATGTAGTATATGGCCCTTTCCTTTTCTTCATGGTCGTTTTGTGCCAGTAATGCCCCCAGTGCTGAAGTTGTTGTAGAAATGTATAGAATCAAAGGTTTCCCTTCAATTGGTGGCATTAAAACAGGTGGTGATAGTAAATATTCTTTTATTTGTTGGAAGGCCTCCTGACATTTATCTGTCCACACAAAAGGGATACTTTTGCGCAAAAGATACTGAAATGGGTGACACTTGTCTGCCAATTGTGCTATGAAGCATCAGATGGATTGTAACATGCCTTGCAATGTCCTGAGTTCACTTATCCCTTTTGGAGGAGGCATGTCTAATATGGCTTTAACCTTGGCGGGATCAACCTCAATGCCTCTACGAGAAACAATGTACCCCAAAAGTTTTCCTGATGTCACACCAAAGACACATTTCTTTGGATTCAAGCGGACCTTGTATTCTTCCAGTCTCTTGAAAATTTTGTCTAACACCCTCAAGTGGTCTTTTCGTGTCAAAGATTTTGCCAAAAGGTCGTCTACATAATCTTCCATTATCTTGTGCATAATGTCATGGAATATGGTTGTCATGGCTCTCTGATACGTGGCCCCTGCATTCTTAAGACCAAAAGGCATGACGTTCCAACAGTATGTGCCCCAAGGACATATGAAGGCTATTTTGTGTTGATCTTCAGGGGCAATACGAATCTGATTATAACCGGAGAAACCGTCCATGAGGGACAACATCTCATATCCTGCTGTAAGGTCCACTATGATATCGATGTTTGGAAAGGGAAAGTCATCCTTTGGACAAGCTTTATTCAGGTCCCAAAAATTTGTGCAGATGCGGATTTGACCGTTTGGCTTTGTGACTGGTACAAGATTTGATATCCATTCGGCATAGTCTATGGACCGTATGAATCCCACATCTAACAATTTCTTAAGTTCTATTTTCACTAACAAGGCGATTTGTAGGTGCATCTTTCGCAGCTTTTGTTTCACTGGCTTGGCATCTAGAAATAATGGTAAATGGTGCAAGACAAGTTCTGGATCCAACCCAGGCATATCGGCATAAGACCATGCAAAGTTGATCTTATGCTCTAAAAAGAATTTGTGGAACTCAGGTTTCTCTTCCTCTGTCAAAGATGCCGCAAAGAGGACCATCTTAGGATCTTCTATTGTAGATATGTTTACTTCTATAGTGTCCTCTATGAGCATGGCCGATTTTTCTTGAGTTACGGGGAGAAAGTCCAATTCTCCATCCTTATGCATGTCCTTTATTTTTACTGCTTTACCATCAGAAGGTGCCTTGCGGTTTTCACCTAAACACATGTCATTTTTTGCCTTATTTTTATTTTTCATTTTCTGACTAGAGGATGGAGCAGTCTCCCCAAAGTAAGCGGCACAATCTAGGTCAATGGAAAATCCAGCCTTGTGGTCTCCACTTGGTATACCCTCACGCAGTCCCATGAATTCTGCAATGGCCTCATCATTTTGAAATATGTCCATAACTAGTGAGCCTTGTTGATCCCAATCGATTAGTTGTGGGTAGACTAAGGAAATACCATCATCAGTATTGGTGAATGGTGGGTAGGATGCAGAAAGCATGCTGATAGATTCAGAGAGGTTAAAGATAAAATTGTCAGCATCAGGCTCTATATCAGATCCTATCCAGTACTCTGCCTCGCTTGATTCACACTCATCAACAAAGTAAGGAACAAAGTGAGTGGAGTTTGGGTCAGTAGTGTCATGTGGCAATTCAAATGAATCTGAATGATGGTCATTAGGTTTAGTAGGGTAGACGAGTATGTCGGGATTATGGTCAATAGGAGTAGAAGAGGATCTAGACTTGGTGTTGTTTGGTGTTGTGTCAATTTTGAACATTGTCCAGAATCTCTCTTAAAATGTAGGCTCTCCTGGTTCGCAGAACAAGTCATCAAGGCAACAGTCACTTAGGGATCGTTGGGATCCAAATTCCCATTCATGGGAGTCAGTTTCAGAAAGGGGATCTTCAATTGTCTTGACATAGTCTGAAGCATTGACTCTCTCGCTAGAAGGCGCATTGGTACTATGATCACCAGATTCTCCTGGTCCTAACCCTAACCCAAGATGTTTAGGTCTTCCTTTAGGTGCTAGAGGTTCTTGCCTTCCTATCTTGTGCTTGCCGAGGCCACTAATTCCATCGTAGCCTTTTTCCTTTATCATGTCATATCCTTTACCATACATTTTTACTGGCAAGGGAGTTGGATCTTCTGGTTCTCTATAAATCCAAGATAGCACGTTGTCAATGTCCTCTTGACTCATTTCACCCCACTTTATGAATAATATTTTTGGAGGGACTCTAAAAATTTCTTTGGACTCTAACATGAAGCAAGGCTTGCCATAGACCTAGGGAGACTTAGGCATCCTCGTTATGCAATAGGCCGTATTCAACTTATACTCTCCACACCCTTGGTCCTGGATCTTAATACTTGCGTTGATGCTTGGGGTGATGGATGAAGTGGTAGATGTCATGGAGGTGGTCATGGTTGTCGAAGAAGCAGAAGTGGATGTTGTGGCAGTGGATGTGGATGCAAGAGGCTTCGCAAGTGTTGATGGGTCAATGAATTTAGAGGATGAAGATGTCGAAGCTTCACTGTTGATAGGCACTTGGCGCTCTGAGATACCTCTCAAATTGGTACAATATTGAAATGGGTCAGGGTCTCCATATATAGTAATCTCAGTGCCTTCAAAGGGAAACTTCAAACACTGGTGATACGTGGAAGGGACAACTTTCAAGGCGTGAATCCAAGGTCGACCAAGTAAAATATTGTATGGAAGTTCTAGATCCAGGACTTGACAAGTGGTGTCCACGATGACTGGTCCAATACGAATTGGAAGTGTAATTACGCCCCGAGAGGAACGTTCTTCATCATCATATGCCTTGATAACAATGCTCTTTGTAGCATCTACACAAGCATCAGAAAATCCTAGGGCCTTAACCAATTTTAAGGAGCATATGTTCAGTCCTGCTCCACCATCTACTAACACTCGTCTGACCTTATGCTTATGGATAAAAACTTCAATGTGAAGGGCATCATTATGATTTGATTTGGATGATGAGTAGTCTTGGTCTAAGAATGTTATATGGTGGGGAGCGGTAATATATCCCACCATGGCCTCAAATTTATTGACATCAATGTCTTGGGGAATAGAAGACTCTTGTAATGTTTTGTCGAGTATAGCCTTATGAGCTGGGGAAATACGTAGCAACTCAAGTATAGAAATTTGTGCAGGTGTCTTCCCAAGTTGGTCAATGAGGTTAAAATTTCCTTTAGGTTGGGATTGTTTGGGTAATGGACGGGACTGCGATTGTTGGGTGGATGGGCCAACAATTGTTATCTTTGGTTGTCTGGGAGGAGGGCCAGCTATGGTGACTTTTCCCCCACGAGTAGTGACATTGCATTCAAGGGTGTTTCTGACAGTAACTATGTTGACATGTTCAGCAATTGTTCTAATATGATTTATGATAGGTCCCCCAGAATAGTCATATGCAATACGGGCATGGTTGGCTCGATTATTGTTATTGGATTTTGACGTGGAAGGGTTATTAGAACCATGGTCCTGCAGTGGGTTCTTGTGTATGGTATGGTCTGAATTAGATGCAAATTGTGGTCCACCTATCTCAATGGTACGATTCTTGATAAGGTCTTGTACCATATTTTTCAGTTGTCGACAGGAGGAGGTTTTATGTCCTTTTGCCCGATGATAATCACAAAATGCATTGTCATCCCACCAAAATGGTTTAAATTGCCCTGGTTCATATGGTTTTGGGTCCTCAAGTGTTATGACACCATTTTGAAGGAGTTTCTTGAGGACTTCTTCAATGGGCTCACCCAAGGGGGTGTATGTGCGACTCCTAGGGAACTGTCTAGGTTGTCGAGGTTGCCTTTGATTTGGGTTATTTTGATTACCTTGGTTATTTTGATTTGTCTGTATAACATTGGCAGCATGGGTCTGTGTGATCATCTGTGTATTTTGTGGTTGAGCCCCTTTAAGGGTAAGCACAGGACCCATTGCATTGATAGCCTTAGCATCTACAACGCCATCATTGGTGACATGTTTATTCTTAACCCAGTATTTGTTCTTGTCAGTGGGAGGACTTGCATTTATGTTTTTTGGACCGTATTTTAATCTTCCCTCAACAATAAGTGATTTCTCAAGTTGGACGCCTCGTTCGACTAGGTCTGCAAAGGTTGTACAACAATGAACTCGCAAGCCATTTTTCAATGGGCCTAGGAGTGTTTGTACAAACATGTCAACCTTCTCTTTTTCAGGTATGTCTATGTGGCAGTGACTTGCTAGGCCTCTCCATCGTTGGAAAAATGGGATAAACATTTCACCAATGTCTTCTTGTGTAAGTGTGCATAAGCTAGTGATGGAGGTGTCTGTGTCAATGTTATAGGCATAATTTTTCACAAATTTTGCTACAAGTTCATTCCATGTTTTTATCCCCTTCAAAGTGGAGAACCATTCGAGTGTGGGTCCTGTTAGACTCTTGGAGAAGAGTCTCATCAAGTAAGTGTGTTCATATGCAATGTCCATACAGTTGGTCGTGAATTCTCGAATGTGTTCAATAGGATTTGTCTTTCCCTTGTATTTGGTGAAGTTTGGGGCCACATATCCAGGAGGAAATGGTGGCATGTATAAAGTTGTGTCAAAAGGATATGGACATAGGTCATATGACATTGGTGGCATTTTGTTGGATGTTTGCATGTTTTCCATCTGTTTTTGGAGGTCTGCCACTCTGGCTGTCAAGGCATCTATTATGGGATTATTGGTTGCATCACACATGGGAGTGATGGGTATCCCTTGAGTCCCCATTGATTGTGATAGCATGTTCGAGTTTGAATGTGACATGTGTTGTTGTGGAATGTATGATATGTTTTGGTTTGGAAATTGTTGGTATTGCCAATTTTGATGAGGAATGTGTTGTTGCGTGTGAATTTGTGATGAATATGTGGGGATGTGCGATCCAGCCATATTTGTCGATATTTGGGGGATCTGGTAACCTTGATTATTCTGGTGCCCAAAGGTATTCATTTGTTGTGTCATTTGAGTGCCTTGTCCATATTGGAAGAATTGTCCATGTGGGATGTTGGTATTTTGTCCTTGGAATTGTCCATGCGGGATGTTGGTATTTTGTCCTTGTGAGGCATTGATGTTTAATTGTGACGATGTGTTAACGTTTGGTTGGGGACCTCTAATAAGAATACGTCGTTTAGTTCCTCCAAAGGGGTTGAATGAGGTTCCAACATAAGGATTTGATGATGATGTCCCTATGGTCATAGATGAAGTTCCAAATATGGGGTTTGAGGAACTTGCCCCCATTGATGTAGATCCAAGGGTAGTTCCAACTATTTGTGAAGATGTCATTGACATTGCGGGCATGGATTGTGATATTGCTTGTGGCATGGTGGGTGTTCCTCCAATAGATGTTGCATTGATTGAGTTGGAGGTGTTTTGACTTATGGTTCCACTAGATGTAATATTGATGGTGCTTGTAGCAATTTGTGTGGTGACCACAGTGTTATTGTTGGAGGCATTGTTTGTGTTTTGTTGAGGTGTCGAGTTTTGTGTCGTGTTGTCTGGAGACAAAGGTCTTATGGTATTGATGTCAAAGCCTTTTGGTAGTTTTTCCCCTTGGTCTAAAAGCATAGCAAGGTATCTGTCAGCATCATTCAAGACCAAGTCCTCTACCAATGAAGCTACGTCAGGATTTTGGGCTGCAGCCTCTAGATCCTTAGTTAATAGTTGTCCATTGTGGTCTCTCTGTATGAATGGTTCGAATGGATTTCGAGAGGATGTTGGTAGGTTCATGGAAGATGGTATGTTCATGTTGGTGAATGGATCGTTAAAATTCATGTCTTGGTTCATGTCATAAGTGTTGGTGTGGATGTTGGTGTTGAAGTCTTGTCCAAAGTTTGCCATTTGTCTTTTCTTTCTTTGAAGCCTAGTTTCGACCATAAAAGAGAATTGCTCAAATGAGGATGATGATTATGACAACTATTCCATATTTTTTTGTTTTTTTGTGATAAAGCATGACAATGCAAGGTGATTATGTTGTTTTCTTAAGGAAATGATTGATGCAAGGTGAAAAAGCTGCCAAAGAAGGATGTCAAATGTCAAGGAGACAATGATGGCTAGGATGACAATGTTGATTAATGCGAGGTGATAGAATTGACTAGGTGAAAAATGAGGACTAAGATGATAATGTTGACTAAAACGGTGACTAATGCAAGGTCAAGGTGCAAAATGAGGACTAGGGTGAACACTATTTTTGGATTTTTTTGGATTTTTAGGCACAAAATATGCAAAGTATGGACTAAGATGAATGCAATGTGGAGAAAGGTTTTCCTAACCACTCTAAGCTTAATCTATGTCTTAATTTTGGTTATCAAAGGACTTGTTAAAAGGACTAAGCGACAAGGTCAAAATGACTAGTGAGTTTTCCAAACTAGACTGTTGAGTTGGAAATTCTCACAAAAAGAACAATGACTGAAAAGGAGATTGTTGATTAAGTCCCAAGATAACCTACTCTTGAAGGCAATGTTTTTGCAAGGTGTGATGAGGTGGCCTAATCCAAAGTCTGCAATGACGAAAACCTAATGACAAGTCTATGTAGGAAATAATGATTATGAAGCCTAGGGAATGCAACTAAAATTAACAAGGATGAACCTAAGGTAAAAATGCAAGCTAATGGTTGAATGATGAAAATTTTGAGCAATTTCAGTTCTGGTTTCTGACAAAGACTTTGAGAAAAGATGTTTGACAGTAGGCCAAATTGTTTGGACTCGAATTCAATTTTGTGATGTTTTGATGAAAAGTTTGAATTGTCTGAAGTTGATTGTTTCGAGATTTGTGAGCGTTGTGTATACTGTTTGAGAATCTAGAAAACACTTAGCAAACACGATGTTTTGAATGTGTAATCAATCACAAAGAAGACAAGCACAATCCTATGGTTAGGCCAGGACAATATCTGCTAGATTCCACGTGGGTTTCCCCAACCACATATCCTTAGCGTGTGAATTCAGAAGCTTGGCTGCACAGGCTCCCCCTTACAGTGCACTCTCTTCTCAGGCCAACCAAGCTTCTAGCGCCCATAAAACTCCCATGGCATGTTGATCACCTCTACTAAAGACTGTGAAGATGTGGATGCCTTCACAACGACCGTTGCTGCGCTAGCGGATAGAAGGTTTTTGGTTACTACACAAGTATTTAGTTCAGGACCCCCGTTCGAGTGGCCATACATGGGGCAAGAGATTAATCACTGATTAGGTGGCACTCCAGCCTGAAGAGGTTACGCTCAACAGGGTTTATGGGAGTACTACTCTGTCCGTATGACACATCCGCACTCGTAATCCTAGGCTTTCTCTTAGGATTCACATTTGTATACCGATCGAGGGTAGCTCGGCCAAAGAGCTCCGTTGCCTGTCTGAGTCGCCTTGGGGTGAGTACTTTTTCCCACCAAGGCCCAATTTCCTAGAGTCAATAACAATTTCTCTTGCACCCAAGATCGCACAAGTGCGCAAGGGGAGAGGATACACCTATTATTGAATCAAAGGTTACACAAGTTGAAAGCATTTGTTCATTTTAATATCCAAATTGAAGTGTGAGACAAACACATCAAACACTTTGTGTATTTTAGTCCAAGCTTATAATGTCAACTCAAGCACACAAGTTCTTTTTAGGCCCAATAAATCTTCTATGTGAAAGAGGCACTCAAGATAAAGCACAATTGAAGCCAGAGCCCTGCAAAAACACAATTAGTAGTTTTGAGTCTTTCCTCTTTGACAAGCGATAGTTGACGTTGCAAATCCCGAATCGTGGACATTCAAACCTACAAAAAGATCAAAGGTTAGTCACAAAATTGAAATTAAACTAGAAGGAAAAATAACATTAATCTAGTCTAAAAAAATGAAAATCTAAGTCTAAAAATCTATAACTAGACTAAAAAATTAAAAATAAATTTAAATCTAAAAATTTAAATTTAATTAAAATGAAAATCTAATTAATCTAAAAAAAATCTAAATTAACTATATACAAACTAGTTAAAAGTAAAAAAAAAATAAAAATCTAATTAAAAATTTAAAATGTAATCTAAATAAAATTTAATTAAATTAAAATCTAAAAATATTAAAAAGTTAAAATTTTAGAGATATCTACATATATTGAAAATCTAACCTAATGTAAGTTAGCTTAAATAAAAGTTAAGGAAGTGAAATAAAAGGTAAATGTCTAAAGTGAAATAAACGAAATAAGGCTAAATAAAGCCCTTCCAGCGAGCTTTTCCACAAGGCATGAAGCGTATCAAGTTTCAGCTCATCAAATCGGTGAAAGGGCAATGTCAGTGAAGGAGCGTTTGGAGCAGCAAAGAGCAATAGCGGTTATCATCAGCTCTTGAACAGTGTTTTTTGTGGCTCGCCAAATTAGAGAAGTGAAAGATTGATGACTGCTCCAACTTGTGGCGTAGAATGAATGCAGCTCTATGTTTTCAACCAACTGTTAGCGCAGAAGTTTTCAACTTGAACACGTCAATAATTAATGTTGCAAAAATGTCAATTCTAATTAATGCTTCAACATTTCCAAAAGTCAAAAATGTCAAGCGAATTAATGAACGTAGGCCATGTATGCAACCAACTTTCAGTGCTAAATGCCAGCACTTAGTGTATTCAGCCCACAATGCTCCAAATTTCAACGATCTCATTTCAACGATCTCTTGTACCCACGAGCTCCTTTGGCGTCAACACCTCCAGCCTATGGTCTTGGGATTCTCTCCTTAAATGGGCAATAATTGCACCTCCTGTTTGCAACTTTGATGTGGCTTTTAGTAGTGATGTCTCTGCAACTCCAATAGTCAACGTGATCTTCACTAGCTGCGGCACCATCTAGTCCTCACATATTAAATACCTTACCATATCACAGAAAGTTGACATCATGTATTAAATACCATATCACCGATTAAAGAGCATGCAGACACGTTTATTGAAATGTTGGACAAGAATTTAGAGGCACCAAGTTTGAAACATATCTAAAGTTGCGCAGGTGCATGAACCTCTGAAACGAAGAAGGTACAAATTCTATTTTACTTTAAATCTTGTCACGCTGCAAATTCCATTTATTGTACACTATTTGACATAACCAGTCAAATCCGCAACCATTTTCGGGAGCTAGGGTTTTGCTTGTATGTTCAAACTTTCACTTTGCAACTGCTGATTTTCCAATAGAATGGTGAGAGGAAAGGAACCTTCTTTGGCGATAGGAATGTCGTTGAGGCACAACTAGCTTCATGGCGCATCAGGTCATCTATTGACAAAAAAGAAGACACAAACGGCAATGATGTTAATGTGAAACAAATCAAGGAGGGCCGTCACTAAGTGGAGGATGAACTTTGTAGGATTTGCAATGACATTTGTATAATCAATAATGAGCAACGTATGCCATCTACGGGCACTAGAGGGTCCACAGTCGGTTACTAGAACATGAAGGGAGATTATTAGCGTTATTTTGTAGAGTTCGAGTCTGAAAATGAAAATAAAGAAGCCACAGATCAATCGCTCAAAGCTTATCAGGCAGTGGCAAACACAAAACTAACAATGGGTAGAGCGACGAAGAAGGCTGTAGCGCGCCAAGATGGAGAAATGAAAACGTCAATGCGTGTGAAGAAGATTTTGGAGGAGCCAAAACCGATGGTACTGGGAAAAGCTACGAAGAGGCGTTGTCATTGAGGACAAATAGAGAATGCCATCCAAAATCCAGACTCCAAAATTAATGACACACTAAAAGACTTAGAAGCTTTATCAAGTATAATAATTATTCTGGAGTCAAAAGTGAAACTTTAGGACCTCTAATGAAGGTAGATATTTTCTTCCTGATTCGCCAACATGAATCTTACCATGTACATACTAATCTCCTATAAACTGTTCTATATGGTGGTTTGATTACATGTTCTTTATTGACACAATATCGTATAAACGACTGTGTAAAAGGTAAAGCATAAAGACACAACGTACAATATAAAAATACAAATAAACAGTAACAAGCCGCTATTGTTACATGAACAGGGTCATGAATAAACAGTTTACTTTCGTAGGCATAATGCATACTACTATTTACAAGATAATTCAACCCCTACAAATTTGAATCACAATTTTTTTTTTACGTGAAACATATCAAATTCATGGACTCAATCACTTTCACGTCGGGTTCACCAAATGTGATTAGGATAAAATTTCAGAATTATTGCAAGTAGCATAAAACCATTAAACTCCCAATAACAATAGAGAACAATAGAATGCAAGAAGTAAAATAAGATGAAACAACATCACCTAGTCTTCAAGCCTCCATTGATTGACCTCCATTGGCCTTCTCCATCTTGCTGAAATGATATAATTGCCCTCAAATTTGAAGTGCAACTATAACCTATGACAAAGCTAAGCAAAATATTGAAGTAATGTGATTGCTCAAGTGCTCAAAAGCTCTCAAGCATACTGAAAATAACTTGTGTGTGTCCAAAATGACTTGAGAGAGGGCCTTTTAAAGAGTTCCAAATGGTGAATGGACGGACAGGATTAAAAGTTGGTGAAGCCCTAAGATCAACGGCTAGGATTCAATGTGATAAGGATGATTAGGGTTAGGGCAACATTAGGTCAAAGTTAGGGCAAGCCTTTAAATGAAGGGTTGGGATTTAATTGGAGATAATCAAATCAAAGGTGGAGAATAATAGGTAGATGGAATAATGGAAATTATTTAATTTATGGAGAATGTTGACTTATGAATTAAATAATGATTTAATTCATAAGTGGGAATGAGACAAAAGACTTGATATTTATAATTATTTTAATTATTTGTTTTGGTGGGATGGAAAGTGGGCTAAATAAATAAATTTATTTGATTGAAGGATAAATGGTTAAATGGAGAATTATTAGAAGGCATAAGGACTAATTAGTGACGTATCTAAATAAATAAATGTAATTTATTTATTTAAATAATCATGGAGGAATAATTATGACATTAGGACATGATTAAGTAATTGAATTATGTGAGTAAGAAGCATGGTCATCGTAGAAAATATGGTTTGCAAGTCAAGACCATTTTTATGTGTCTACAACTAGCGCTTTGAAAATGGAAACAGATTTGAGTTTGGTTGCTCATGGGAGGTTTGAGACTCTTGTGGATAAGAAGATGGGGGAGGGAGATATCTCTACTCTAGTGGTGAAAGTGGGGGTTGAATCAACAAAAGGCGACAAGGCTTAGATCCTTCATTGGGAATTCTTCAAAAAGACCTAAGGAAAGGGGTTGTTGAGGAATCTTCTAAAGTTGGGAGAAAGAAGGATGTGGAAAAAATTAAGTTGATGGGGGAGACTTTGGTGGGTTCTATTAAGACTCTGGATTCCCATTTTTCTAACCCTCCAAAATGATCATTCTCTCCTAGAATGTAAGGGGCTTCAACAATGGCCCTTGACAAAAAGTTGTTCATGATTTGGTGAGATATCATTCTCCTAATGTTCTTTTATTACAAGAGACTAAATTATTTGTGGAAGGTATGATTGGTTTGTTGCCTAAGTTTTGGGGGCGGGGCAATTGCTAGTGTATTGGGGCTCATGGAAATGTAGGGGGTTTGTCTTGCCTATGGAACCCATTGAATATTCATCCTCTTTGGTGGAAGTCCTCCAAGTCTTCCGTCTTTGTGGTTACTTCATGTTTGGAGTCAAGGGAAACTATTCTACTTTCAAACATCTATGCACCAACAAATTTTTTGAGTAGGCAATTATTGTGGTCGCATATTAATTTTATTCAAATCCTAGATCATTTTCTCCCTTGGATTATTGCAGGTGATTTCAATGCTATTATTGAGTTGGATGAGAAGATGGGTGGTATTGTGAGATTGGAGCCCTCTGCTTTCCTTTTTTGTGAGTTCATTTTTGCTTTGAATCTGGTTGACATTAAGCCCCATAATGGTTAGTTTACTTGGAACAATAGGAGGATGAGAGAGAACTGTATTGCCGAGAGACTTGGTCATTTCTTGGTTTCCTATTTTTGGGTTGGTGTATGGTGGTCTAATTACTCTAAGATTTTGAACTGGAGGGGCTCGGATCACTGACCTATTAAGTTATCAGCTACTTTGGCACATGTTGCTTGGTCTCCCTCTTTCAAGTTCCAGCTTATGTGGTTAAGGGATTCTTCTTTGCCGGAGCACATGAATGAATGGTGGAAGAGGGGAAGACCTGCTTATGGCACTGCTATGTATTCTTTTTTCAAACTACTGCAATATGTAAAATATCAGCTCAAAAAGTGGAATAGACAAAGCTTTGGCAATATTTTTCATGCTAAGGTTGTTGCTCAAGCTGACTTTGATGTCATTACTCGAGAGATAAGGGAGTTTGGTCTTTATGAGGATTTTCTCAGGGATGAGGCAAGGGATTTGAAAGCTTTGGAAGAGTGTGACCTTCAAGAGGAAATCTATTCGAAACAGAAGGATTGAGTTGAGTGGTTACACGAGGGAGACAAAAACACAATTTTTTTCTTCAACTCGATGAAAGCTAGGAGACATGGTAATTCCATGCCTATTCTTGTATATGACAAGGGTGAGAATTTGTCTTCTTTGTAGGATATGTCTAGAGAAGCTTCACAGTTCTTTGCTTCTTTGTTTAGGGAGGATTCTCATAATGGTCAGGCAGAAGAAAACCAAGTTTTATCTTGTATCCCCTCTTTGGTCACTAGGGAGATAAATGAGCATCTTTTGGGAAATATTTCGCTAGAGTAATTAGAGGCTACTATTTTCCAGATGAAGAAAGGGAAAGCCTCGGGCCTTGATGGCTTTCTAGATGAATTTTATCAAGAATTTTGGGATATCATAAAGTTGGACCTTTTGGAGGTGGTTTGTGAGTATCAAAGGAATAAGCAGATGTTGAGGGCTTTAAACTCTACTTTCCTTTCTCTCATTCCCAAATGTGAGGGGGCGGATCATCTAAGCCAATTTTGACCCATTTCCCTTTGTAATGTGGTTTATAAAATTATTTCCAAGTTAATTATTGAAAGGATGAAGTGATGGCTTAGAGGGCTTATCTCTGAGGAACAAAGTGGTTTTGTGGAGGCTAAATTTTTTTTGTATGGGTTAGTCATTGCTACCAAGACCATTCATTCTATGGCATCCTCAAAAGAAAAGGCTATGTTCATCAAGCTTGATGTGGCAGAGGCCTATGATAGAGTGAAGTGGTCTCTTTTGCGTAAAATTCTTATTGCTTTTGGTTTTGTTGAGGAGTGGGTCCAGTGGATTATGTGTTGTGTTACTTCCACTTTTTTCTCGATATTGATAAAAGGTGAGCCATCTTCTCTTTTTAGTGCTTATAGAGGCCTTCGTCAAGGGGATCCCCTCTCTTCGTACTTATTTATTCTTCTTGTTGAAGGCTTGGGGAGACTGGTGAAATGTAATGTGGAGTTGGCTTTTATCCAGGGTTGGGGGTGGGGAAATGGTTTTCCTTTCAATCTCACTTGTAATTTGTGGATGATATGGCCTTGATGGGTATGGCTAAGATCAGAGAAGCTACAAATTTGCATAGGGCTTTAGATATCTATCTTGTCACTTCTAGTCAAAGGATTAATGAAGATAAATGTTCCATTTTATTCTTCAATACTATGAGGCTTATTCAACAAAGGATTGCTCATATCTTGAGATTTCATAGTGGTTCTCTCCTTTAACTTATCTTGGTATACTTCCTAGGGATTCATGGAAAAATATTCTGGACAAGTTTTAGGCAAAGGTTAATCATTGGACTCATAGATGGTTGTCCTTTGCTAGTCATGTTTAGTTGCTAAAGTCTGTGGTGTAGGATCTTCCTATTTATAGGTGCATGTTATAGGTGGATCCTATTGGGTTTGTGAAGGATTTGGATTTTATGGCTAGATAATTCTTATGGGTTGGTAGCTTGTCCTCTTCCAAGTGGAGCCTAGTTAAGTGGGATATTGTGTGTAGCTCGAGGAAGTTTGGGGGTTTTGGATTGTGGTAGTCAACTTGGTCTGGGTTGGCATTGGCTGCAAAGCTTTACTAGAGGTGGTGTGTGGAGTAGGATCATATCTAGGCCAAGATTATATCTCATAAGTACCTATTGGGGGTTCTGAAGGAAGAGCTTCCTAGGTATCCTTTGGTGGGGAAAGGTTTTGTGATTTTGGGAATGCTCAAGAAAGGGGTTGTGTTGATCAAGAAGGGTTTTTTTTGGATATGTAATAGGGGGTTGATGCTTTCTTGTGGTCTTCAATACTTAGGATGGTTTTTCTCCCATTTTGCGCCAATATTTGAATTTAGTGAACCTTTTTCAATGCTTCTTGGAGGCTGGTTGGTCAAGGGTGAGTGATTTTAAGATTTTTTATCCA
Source organism: Sequoia sempervirens (assembly GCA_007258455.2). Classification (NCBI taxonomy): domain Eukaryota; kingdom Viridiplantae; phylum Streptophyta; class Pinopsida; order Cupressales; family Cupressaceae; genus Sequoia; species Sequoia sempervirens. The sequence continues at coordinate 6,789 of VDFB02273009.1, read as the reverse complement.
TGTGGGTAGCTGGAGGTGGCTAAGTGGAAGGACCCTTGTGATTGGCATGTTATTGGGTTGGAGGAGGATTGTGTTGAGCTTCAAAATATTCTGGCTAGTAGGCAATGCAATTCCCTTTGGGATAAGGATATTCTAGCCTGGAGCTCAAATCCTAAGGGTACTTTCACTATGGCGAGTGGCAATCAAGAGTTGTTGTCTCATAAGTTTGGGGGGGTGGAGGTCCCTTGGTGGAAACATGTTTGGAACAAGTTTGTATGGCCAAAGTGTAATTGTTTTGTGTGGAATTTGGCTTGGAATAGATGTTTGACTTGAGATAATCTTCGAAAGCATTCTAGGGTCCCTCTATTTGTGTTTTGTGTGACTACAGTGAGGAGGATTCTTCCCATTTTTTTTTGTTGTCCTTATTCAATGTTGCTTTAGAATTTGTGGTGGGATGTTTGGAAACATCTATGTGTTTATGCTTCTTCCCTAGTGGAGTTCTAGAGCAATCTGGGAAGACCCCCTTCCCATACCTCTTTCCTCCATATTGCATGGTGCATTGGTCCTACGTTCATCCTTTGGAAATTTTGGTTGGAAAGGAATCGTAGGATTTTTCATGGGGATAGGTTGATGGTTCATCAGGTTTGGCTCAAAATTGTGGGTATGATCCAAGAGACAATGGAAGCCAAATGTGATGTGGCTTTTCAGTTGGAAAGAAGTGATGATGATATTGTGAACGGATTGGGCTTGCAGGGGCTGTCTTCAGTCTCTGCTTGTGTCAGAAGAGGTAAGATGGCTAAAAAGAAAATTCAAAGGGTTGGAAGATGGTTGCCTCCTCTGACATATTTTTTAAAGATTAACACTGATTGTTCCTTTGGGGGTAATCCTGGGCCTTTTGGGATTGGTGGAGTTGGCAGAGACTGTTTTGGTTCGATTATTTTCTTTTTTTGAATCCATAAAGGGAGGCATTCTAACAATTTTATGGAGGGGTTGGCAATTCTCTGGGCTATTGCGTGTGCCTATGCCTTGGGTTGGCATAGATTTATATGTGAATTGGATTCACAGATTATTGTTAATATGTTGCACGAGCAAAAGGTGGTTGAAGTTAATTGGCAAATTGCATGGGTGGTTCAATAGATCTTGCAGAGGTGCTCATCACTGGAAGTGGTGTCTTTTGTCCACATTTCATGAGAATGGAATAGGGTTGCTAACTGTTTGGCTAAGTGGGCTTTAGAGAATGTGGATGATTGGAAGATTGAGGGGTGGGGACAGTTATCCCATGATTATTGTTGTGATTTAGAGAGGGTCATTGTTGATGATATGGAGGGATAATATACAGGTGGTTGTTTGGTTGGTGGTTTTCTGGTTATTCTAGTTGTTTTCTTTGTGGGAGCCTATGGGCTCCCTGATCTTTATGTACTATTAATTTATGGATTTCAATAAAGTTTTTTACCCCTTAAAAAAAATTTAAATAGATATGTTTATCAATAAAAAGTAGTAGACAACCTATAATAGATTAAATTTATTAGAAAAAAATATTATAAGAGGAGTTCAATACAACAAAAAATAGGAAAAGTTGATACATAGCTCGAGAACTACCACCAAAACTAAGGTCTACATTAGAATTAAGTTGGTGTTCTTCATTTGGGTTCATATTAGTTTCAAAAGCTAACATGACATGATGGTTTGGTAGAGGGGGGTGTAACTTCTAGTGCATGATGAAGAAAGAACTGGATGGCACTAAACAATTGTTCACACATGTCAATAGTGTAAATTCCAAGGTATTTGGCATGAGCATTCAAGACAACACATAATTCCTTAGCCTTGTTGAGTTGTAGTCCATCAACTATTGCATAGTGAACACAAATTGTGGGCTAAAAAATAGATACTTGACTATGAGAAAAATATCTCCAACAAGCACCAATCCATGATTCACTTCATATTCTTTGGTAGCTTTCTAGAATAACTCCTCAAGCAACAAGTACAATTGAACATTGCAAGGAACTTGGGAAAAGAAATTAGGCAAAATATTTTGTTGGTACAAGCTAACAATTTTGTAAATGTATCTAAGAAACTAACAAACTCTTAAGACTAGAAAAACATTGAATTTTATTTCATGCGTTGATATTGCATTATAGGTTGCTTGTTGTACTACACATTAACATATAACTATTATATTTTTCGGTCGACTTCAACATTTTAACTTGTAAAATTAATTCTCTATGTCATGTATCCAAACAAATTTTCACATTTATGGTGGATGTAAATTATTTATTATTGTCATCTACAAAATATGACAGTATCATAAATAATTAAGTTATCTTTTTCAACTTTTGTACATTATTTGCATTTGTGAGAAAATGAATTATTTGAGAATTTTGAATAAAACTACCATTGTTCCCAACAATAGTCAATTGTTAAATAGATAAATAGATTATTTATAATTATATGAGAAAATAATCAAATATAAATTTTATAAATTTTATTAATTTTTATCTAATTTTAGATTTAGATTAGTTGATAATGTATAAAAAAATTGCATCCAACAAATGTGTAAGTAACATGTTTATGTTATAAACTAAAAATTTGAGGAACATTATTTCCTACAATAATTACATAATAGACATTAATTGAATCTCTTTGTGAAAAACTTTCACTCTACTTTAAGTCTAATTATTGCAACACAATTGTCCCGTCATCTAAACAATAGGTCATACTCAACATCATTCAACACCATTATAAAGATTTTGGTCCCACCAAAATAATTACATATGATACCTTAAAGAATTAAAAAGATTGAAAAATCTTACTTTATCAATTACCTATATCAATTACCTACAACATGTACTTCCAAACATATCCTTTATTTAATAATTCTAATTTTTCTTCTAATAATTATTTTGTACTTACTTGATTGAAGGATCATTAAATTACTTTATTATAAAGTGAATATTGATTAAATTTATTCTTGATTTAAATAATTTTAATGAAGTTGACATAAATTCATATTACATTTATTTAATTTTATATGTTTGGGTCAATTTACCAACCTCTATTCCTACGTGGGCATTTGTGAAAAGTATGCAATATGACAAAAGAAAGGACATATCTGGTTCAACGATGACAATGAGAGGGAAAGAGAAAAGAAAATGAGATGGTTTGACATTTTCCATTTTCCTTTAGTTTTGACCAATGATTTTGGTTATTCTTTTGTCATATTTGTTATGTTGGCTGATCCTATTCCATTAGGCTTATGTATTTGATAAGTTTGTAAGAGTATTTAATGAATTTTTGAAGGTAGGTAAGGATTGTGATGGATTTATTTGGATTTTAATTTAATATTAGTTATGAAGAGATATTACTTTATTGTTGGGTTAAGGTTATTTGATTATTATTTTTGTCTTTTTTGGAGTGTTTGGTTTATAATGATTCTCTTTTCTTCAAAGATGTATTTTTTTATTTTTATTTTATTCTATCATAGATAAATTAAGACTAATATATAAGATTATATCTAATTTCATTACAAATAATGAATTAGTCAAGGATCAAGCAGTCTTTTTTATTTTTATTTTTATTCTATCATGGATAAATTAAGACTAATATAAAAGATGGGATGAAGTTCTCATGATGGATACTCCTCTTGGAAGTATTGACTATTAGCTTCTTGATCTTTCAGAGTAATTTCTTGTCGGGAGGTTCTTTAGTGTTTGGACTTCTTCTCCTAAATCATTGGAGCAATGGATTAACCAAGAATGATACCCAAAAATAGCTAGTAACATTGAAATCTCCCTTTTTAGTATAGTTTTTTATAGCTCTTTTCATTTTCATAAAGATGAATTACTAATTTTTAGAAGTTGCCCTTAATTCCAAGGCCTTTTTGGTCTGTATATGAACAACCTAAACCCTAACTTTGACCTGTTAGAGAAAATTCCATCAAATATTCCTATTTAGGTGAGGATTTCCTTCCTCTTATTGCATATGTGGTATGAGCATGTGTTCCAAGCCATTGCAAATATGGTTAGCATCTAGAAATCATAGGTTAATCTAAGGAAAGCAATTTCTTTGTAGCACATATTTGCATAGAGGTTGATCTTGTTAAAGGGCTAGAAGTTATAGATCTTCATACAAAAATATTTTAAAATGTTGGAATCTTTCTTTTTCTACTCAAATTGCTAACTTTACATCAATCATTTTTCAAATATCATTAGTTTTTTGAAAAATGAGTCAATAAATTTGACTTAAAAGCTACATAGTTAAATATTAATAAAACATCATAATAATAAAATAGACTAAAATAAAGTTGGAATATACTTTTCTATGAATATATTAGAAAGAGTCATCAATGCAAAATGATGGGAATAAACATTTATTTTAATTACTACAATTAGTGTGATGACTAACAAGAGAACATGAAAATTGACAAAACACTTAAAGAAATTATATTTCTCTAAGCAATAATAAATCTAATAATAGAAGTGAAAGTTCGAGAATAATAAATATAGAGTTAGATATGTCTAAATTGAAGTTATAGATTATGAAAATACCGAAGTTAATTTAGAAATATGGTAAGTTTTATGAACTTGAACAATATACAAAATATTATTATTATTGAATTGAAAAGTGTGTTCAATTGTCTTCCATAGTAACCACTATTAAACCACTATAATAGTTTTTAATATTTTGTAAATTTCATATGATTCATAATGCAATACACAAACTAATTTCTAAATATATTTCAACCACAAAAATTAAATATTAATATACAAAACTATCAACTTTATCTTAATAATAACTATTTTACCATTATAATTATTTAAATAACACTATACATTAATATAAAATATAGAACTAATTTTTAAATATATTGTTATAATAAAAACTAACTATAAACAACACCTATTACTAACCCTACTTCCAAACCTATTATAATAGGAACTAAATTATTTATCTGCCCAAATTATTATTCTCCATTGGATTCGGAAATGGATTAATGTTTTTAATTCCTAGTGAGGTGTGCTTTATAATGCTATCACATAAGGTGGGGCCATGAGCACCTAACAAGATAAGGTGTTACCCTCCTAAATGATATTCTAACGGCCCCCAAAAGGCTCTTTTCAACAAACTAAAAGTAGGGCACACATTCCATATAGGCTTTCCAACAAATTAGAAGTAGGGCACACATCTATATGGATGACTAGGCCTTTAAGACAAAGGTTCATGTCCCTTTACGCTACCTACCCTCACAGTGCTAGGTACCTAGTCTATAAAATAGACATTTCCCAACAAATTATACACATTTTCATCACAAAGGATTAGGTAGGCCTAGCTCATAAGTAGTAAGTATCTAGAGAAGTTAAATAAGGAGTAAGTTGGAGTGTTTATCTGATCTTTTTGGTTTCTGCTACTGCTGGTAGCTTTCTCCTTGTAATTCTTTCTGCTTTGTTCAATAAAAAAAAAAAAAAGTTGGAGTGTTTGGAGAGAGCGTTGGAGCTAAGATAAAATAATGAACTATTTTTTTATCTTTTGTGTTCTTTAAATAGAATCTAAACTAAAATATTGTATGTAAGATAATAAAGAATCATTTTTTAAAAGTTAAAAAGAAAGAGAAGAGGTTGTTCATAGAGAAAGATTAGAGAAAATAGAATTAAAGAAAGTATTTTTTTTTTAAGAAAGTTCAAGTTGTTGGTTTTGGATTGAGTTCAATTAGAAGTTGGAATCATTAATTTATATCTCATTTTTGTTTTTTCTATTCTTTTTTTTTTTTTTAAATTGAATCAAAGCATTACAAGAATGAAGCTACCAATAGGTAGCTTGTAAAAAAAATTATACAATCAATAGCAACACAGTCATAGAGATTGCAAGAAAAAAAAAACAATTACATGAGTTGCATAACAATTTTACATTGGCTAAGCTTGTTGTCGAGCTGAAACTTCAGAACTTGTTCCTTAACTTGTTGAAGTTGAACCATGACTTTAGCATTCTTCTTGCACAAAAATTGGAGTTGTGAAAACAAGAAAACCACTTGAAGAGACATGTCAGAACTTAAAGTCTTAGAGTGCTAGTTACCTGATCTGTAATGTCCCCATTTTTAACCCTACTCTTTCTAGTGACCATTAACCTATTTTCGAAGGCCGGTAGGCTAGTCGGAGGCAAAATTAGGGTTTCTTATTTTTTGGGAGGTTTCCTTCAAAATTTTCAAGGATTGCATGTAGGAGTTTGGCAGTTTGTCTTCTGGGTCTTTATAGGTTTTCAGAGAGCTTCAGAGGGGTGCAACATGCATTTCAATTAGAGGATATTTTTGGACTTACTATTTTTAGTAAGTTACAATGGCTACCCAGTTTGTGCTCAAACAAAGTTTGGAGTCACTTACTATTTTTAGCAATATGCAATTTTTGGCAGTGCAGTTTGGCTACAATGTAGCATTCGATTTCTATTTCTGGTAGGGCAATATATGCAAAGACGTCTCTAGCTTTCTTGGAGTCAAAATTGGAGAGTTGACAACATAAGTTATATTATTTGATATTTCTAATGCACTTTTTGGTCCCCATGCCTAGGCTCATTGACTTAAGTTGTTCTTAAAAGGTGGTCTTTCATGTGGTTGTTCAAAATGGAGTAATATTTGTTTTTTTATAAATTTTATTGTTGCAAGTGAAGTTGGATGCCTAGGTTGAAGGAGTAAAGTGATTTTTATTAAATATAATATTACACCAAAAGTGGCATCCCTTTTTGGAGGGAAAAGGAGTTTCAAACTTCTGGGTTTGGACATCTATATATATAGTGCTTTGCCTCTTCATTTGGTATCCATTATTC
>VDFB02273008.1:0-24420 GCA_007258455.2 Sequoia sempervirens | reverse complement strand
TATCATCAAGATATTACTGTAACTTATTGGAACAATACTACTACAAGTGACTATTAAATATCAATCATCATCTTACCATCACACCTCCTCACACCCATAGTATATAATCACCTAAAATCATGTAATTTACATAATACATAGATAAGTATCACCAATAGCTAAACATATTGATCATTGTATGCCTACGTAGACAAGTAATATAACCCATCTAGATATCACACAAAATCACAAGAATCATAAGTTAGATAATATTAGTTAGTTAATGATTAAAATATGAGAATCTTGTGGGATAACCTTGCAACGCAATGGTTGTTGCAAGGTAGTGTTAAACACTACATTAGTTGTTTGAGTCCCACAGAGTGTGGGAAGTGGGTTGAATGTTGGCACTAGGAAGTTAGAGGATGGTAGATAGTGGATGGTGGTAGGAGGATGAAGGTCAAAGAATGAAGGTTGCAAGATGATGTTGACTTGGAGGCAGGGATTGTTGGAACTCTAGGGAGGCTAGCAGGTGTAATTCTTATGGAGGTGTGGCAACATGCTAGATTTGGCAGTTCCAGATGTGAAGGAGATAGTTGTAGGAGGCAAGAAGGAAACAATAGTAAGGTTGGAGGAGGTAGCAAGTGTAGGAGGTGAAGGAAATAGAGTAGAGAAGAGAAGGAGGTAAGGGAGAATATGAAGGAGAGAGAGAGGAAGAGATGAGGGGGTTGGAAGTGGAGGAGAAGTAGGAGGAGTGGAGGAATAAGGAGGAGAGAAGGAGAAGATGAAGAGGAGAGAAGCAAGGAGGAGGAAAGAAGGAGATGAAGGAAGAGCAGGAGGGAGAGGATGGAATCAGAATGATTGGGATGAGGTCCCCCAAATGTGGCCTCACTGGTTCATAGCTCCAATCAAAAGAGTTTACCTAACAAAAAAATTATTACAATTCTTGATGTATAGGAATGTTCATTACTAGTGTGTATTAACCAACATAAAATGAAATAACATATAGGACATAAACCATCAAAAATTAACATGATCAACAAGCCCACAAGGGATAGGGTCTTACATAAACCTACAATCTAGATAGGTAGAAAGATATACATATATTAACTAAAACAAATTATATATATTATATGTATGTAGTTCTTTAGTGACATTTGAGCTGACGTGTTTGAATGAAACAAGAAAAATATCACATATCACATCCAAATAAACATATAGATCTCTAAGGTGCACATTTTTTTTCCTAAATGCTTAAATGAACAATTAAGCTCAAAATATTCATCCCCAAACAACTCACTAATTCATGTATCACACTAATTAGATTAGCTTGCTCTGCAATAACTTGTAATATTCTTTGATGAGCATCTTTGTCTAGTCTCCACTTATGAAATCCATGTGCACATTGAACTTGATGAAGAGATAGGCCAGTAGAAAATTTTACTAGGTGGCTATATTGTAACACCATGTTTTAAGGATGGTAATCAATAAAATGAATCCCATTTTGAACAATTTTAACTTGTTTGAGATATGTCCCTTCCACTACAACTAAACCTATGGGAAATAACATTACATCACTTGTTTCTAGTTTCATTAACTTCATCCTCTCCTTTGTATAATGTAATAAATAATAACTAACACGTTCTATATTTCTAGCCTCTAATATGAATGCACAAACATCTCTTGTACATGCATACATATATACATACAACATGTACATTCAATTTTAAAAAAATAGAATCAATCTTTAATTGTAGAAAAGAAATAATTTATATAATCAAATTATAATTAATTTTTTTATCCAAATTAACAAATAATAATTTATAAATTGATCTTGAAAAATTTACAAACTTAAATGCATCGTGAAAGTTATATATACAAATGCACACACATACATTTTTTAATCAATCCTGAAATTTGGTCATAATTAGTTGAAATCAAAGGAATATCTTCAAATCTTTCATCTTCATCTTCATTGTATGCATTAGAAACAACCATTAGAACCAAATTCCATTCATTGGCATATCCATGTTTTTGGTTGTTACAACTATCATAGCATCCTAAAATGTGTTCATAACAAAAAGAAGAGTAATCTATTTTATACAATGTCTATGTGTGCTTATTTGTACTCATCATACAAAGAAACAATCTTATTCTATGTACCCTCTTGCATTCATGTCGTATTCTTCTATCCACTCCTACAAAAAGTATATATAATTCAAAATAAATTTAAATAATTTTAACAATTTTAAAACTTTTTTCAAACAATAAATTTAAACGTACCTCAAATCTCCTAAAACTTGGTGCTCTATTTGGACATTCATCGTTCCTCACAACTAAAGATGTGTTGAAATAACTTGCAAAGTTTTTCTTACATGATTCCACAACATCATGTGCATAATTTATATGCTCTCCCTCATAATTCATTTGATTTTTTCTTTGTGCATTTTATGCAAGCTCTTGTACCATCATGTTCACCCTTTCCATGCGCACTCTCAAAGAAACTCCAAATATGTGGTATTATTGTGTCGATGATATCTACATAGTGCATAACATGGCCTTGATTATTTTAATTGTGGTGCACACCTATTGGACCATAAAAAATGTTCAATATTCACACCTCTTCTTTCTAAATCTTCAAAAAACTTCTTAAAGAAATGTTGGACAAAAAGTGTGTCATGCTCTTTATCATCACTAATATAAAAGTGATATTCTTTCTTGATGACTTGCTCTTCATATGTACTATCAACACCATCCAAATCCAATTGTGCATGCCAATAACAAACATACAGCATAATAGTGACCTACTCTAAATAGTAATATTGTGTTTGAATCTCCTTTTGATGGGTAAAAGAGTAATTTTCTGAAAAGTCAACTATTGATAAAACTATTCCAACTGAGAAAGTATCTCTTAAAAATTGATATTGTTTTTCTTCCCACTTAGCATAAAATAAATGATGTATGTATGGTTGTATCTATTCACGAAAATTTTCTAAAAATTTTCCAATAGGTACCTCCTCTTCTACATAGTCTAACCTTGTGGATTTTTTTCCCAATTTTCATTTCAGACTTTATGTACTTGTAACTCTTGAAATTTACCATCTTCGACATATCATTATCTTCATTTCTCAAAGGAATTTCAGCTAGATTTCCACATGATTCATAAATTATTTTTGTGCATTTCATTCGGGGTCCATCTACATCATCATAAAATTTATCACATAAGATGGATGCTATGAATTGATTTACCCATTTAGGAGGTGCATTTTGAGAACCATCACTTTCTTCTTTGATCTTTCAAAACAACTAATAGTAAAGATCAAATTCAATATGATAATGACAACAAAAAGTTTCAAAAACCTTGTTTTCCCTCATATAATGTGGCCTTAACATTTGAAACATTATTTGTCCAATATTTATATGAGGATTTGCATTGAAGAAAACATCATATACATCTCATGTTGTGTTATCTCTATTTCATATGCAGTTGAAAATTGTTTGGACTAGGGTTGATCCTGTATTTTAGAACATCTCTTTTATTTGATGATGGACAAGTATGATCATGCAAAAAACTTAAGATCAAGTTCCTAACACCAGCTTCAATCTTGTCAGAATGAGAAACCATACACATTAATTCCCAATTTCCTTCTACAACAGTATCATCCAAAACCATTCTCTTTTTCACATATCTTGTTAGTGTCCTTCTACTTAAGCCATTTTCATTGAAAGTGAAGAGAGTTGACACTTTCTTGTAATTTTTGGACGTACAATAGATGTCAACATCACTCTTCTTGAAATACTCTTATCCGTTGATTGAGATTGCTTCCCAATTGAACCCAAACCTTGTTTAACATTTTTAATAATATTTAAGTCTTCTAGGCCTTGTCTTTTCCTCTTTTTTGTCAAATCTACACCCATCAATTCTAATGGCTCATATAGGTCATCATGAAGAAGTAATGTTGATAAAAATATGGCTTGATTAAGTGTATCATGACTTTTGAAAGAAGCCTTTGTTATTTTCTTTGAAGTTCTTGTGAATGCCCACTGAGTAGTAGAAAGAGGTTGTTCAACTTAAAACTTCAATTTCTCATATCCAATTCAAGTAAATGATCTATATATTTTTAAGAATTTCTTCTCTTCACCTTTTTAATTAGATTCATAGTATGAATATCAGTAGAAGGAAGCAATCCTAACCCCTTTACAACATCAAATTGTGTATGGGCCTCCTCTCTAACATCAATTATTTATGCAGCTTGGGTCTCCTCCATACAATCAACCATGGTTGCTTCAACCCCCTCTTCTCTAGTAACTAAATTTTGCTTAGGGACTTCTACTCCACTTTCCATTTGTTGAACCGATGTACACATATCATGTATAAAGGAGAAGATTTTAGAAATTTATATAAAGCATATATAAACTTTGAGAATGATAAAATACATTAAGGATTAGGAACTTAAAGTTAAAAATAGAGACAAAAGTGTGCACATCCTCTAGAACTAATTTCCCCCTTGTAAATTATATTTCTTTTGACACACATTTCAAAACTCGTAGAACTTAAACAAAATAGGTCAAACAAATATATATCCTCAAAGTGTTGTCATAAACTTAGAAATAAGGGCATGTGTAATATCACACAATAAATCATTGAATATCAACATAGTGAAATTATGAATCAAAATTAACAACCATATCATCTAAACACTACATGATCTCAATTGCATGTCATATTCAATATTCTCATATCATAATTTTAATAACATATAAATGCAGAATATTTCTTAATTTACACTTGATCATTTTGAATAATAGAAAATTGTAATTCAACCAATGATTGATATATTGATATTTAACATGAATATATATACATTAAACATAAAAAATAAGGGTGTGTAACATCACTTAATAGATTACTCAATATTGATTAGAATAGTAAAATTATTCAAATCAAAATTAGCGACCATATCATCTAAATGTAGTTACATGATCTCAATTCCATTATATTCAATATATACATTCAAATCATAATTTTAATAATGCATGAATAATTCTTAATTCACACAATCATTCACAATAATTAATTTTATTAATTTGAATATACATTAAACATAATTTAATTGGGATTAACACCATGAATGAATATAATCAACCTTGTGGAACATTCAAATTTTGCAAATTTGAAGTACCTATGCCCTTTCAATATGCCGACAGAGGTCAGGTTTGCATCTTGCTAAATCTACCCCAAAGCCCATCTTTATCGATTAAAATTTTTCAACTCAGAGGTCATCATTCAAATCTATAGGGTAGAATTTTTTTTGGCACATATGGTAGTATGCTTGCTCAATTTTATGCATCCTAGATGAGTTATGATGGACTAACTAATGTGTTTATGACATCGACTGGGCTAAATTTGGTGTTCTGAGAAGTTGCACATTTTGCAATTTTGAAGGCAACCCATTTCTTGTTTTGGAATAAAACATATTTAGTTCCATTTTCATCAAAAATGGCTTCCATATGATACATTAGTTTAATGTGTTTCAGTTATGGTGAACACCTTCAATGGGCCCGTTTATAAAGGAGGTACCTAAAATCTAATTGCTAGTTGAAATCTGATTTAAAACCCATGTTTTAAATAATTGATTATGACCACTCATAAATAACCTTGGCTCCAGGGGTCTCCATTTCTGCACAATGAAATTTCACTGTTCGGTCAGTAGTGAAATTAGATTTTTGCCTAATTCTAATGTTTTAAAATGATGATATTTGAAACATTTTAAAATGTTTTTAAAATGGTTTTAGGGAATTGATATTTCAACATTTGAAAGTGTTTCAAAAGAAACTTTAATTCTTGGTTAATAATTGTTGAAGCACGACACATCGTACATTGCTAGTTTTGGATGAAGAAGGAAAACAAACCATCAAGCATTGACAAGCAGTGATGAGTTTACATTGAGTGATTTTAATTAAAGTTAACAAATTTATAAATTCATATATTGAGCAACAGATGGTGTTTTTTTTTCCACTGCACAATGGATATTTAAAGGGCATATTTAAAATAAAATAGTAATGCATTGAGGAGTAGTGATGGGATTTCATTGGAAGATTTGATTAATGATTTTTTTGGCAAGAAAATTTTGAAGACACGTGAAAGTTCAAATACTTCATTCTTATAACATGGTGTTTTTTCGAGGAAGCTTTTTATTTAAAATCTATGATGCCTTATGGTTTAGTGATAGACTCTGAGTGGTAGACTTTTAAAGGGAGTATGATGTAAAATAGTAGAAGTTTGAAGTGTTATTTTATTCTCATTACACGTGCAACAAACAACACATTTTTGAAAGGGCTACCTCTTTTCAAATAGTGATGGTAGTATATGATGCGATGGATCCACTTTCCATCACACCATCACATCTTTGAGGCTCCTCTTTGTCTCCAAATCTACAATGCATTAATATGAAGCCATGAGGGCTTGAATAGTCTGTCATCTATTTTTTTTGCTTCTCATATGACATTGATTCTTATCAAAGGTTTTATTTAGAAGCCACCATATTCTTTTAAATTTTCCTTTGTTGATTGGGAAAAAATATTGGGCACCATTGTTAATGGATGGAGCAAATAAAACACTTTCACGTTTTTGCACTTGGGGAAAAATTTTACACACATGTGCAGGTTGGAAAATGTCTTTTCAACTTCTAGAAAGGTTCCTCAACCTTTTCTATTACTTGGGAAATTTTTTTAACAAAGTCTTAGATGTTTTCAAGTGTTTGATAGTGACAAAAATGACCCAGGAAAGTTTGTAACAACTTGACAATGTTTGTTTTCAACTTGCAATTGAATGTATCTATCAGTGAAAAATGTCCAAAAAAAGTGGAGATTATATGCAAAAAGAAAAATGGTGTGCAAGAGATTCAGATGCTATGCCATTGATACAATCAATTATAATGCAAATAGAGAGGATTTGAGTGCAATTAATCAATTTTGAAATGTATATTTTGCAAAATCTAAGCAATGGAAGGTATAGTGATTGAAATGTAGCTAGAATATGTAAGTGTGAAAATGGTTTATCTTAACAAGAAATTAGTTGTAAGCTAATTGTTTGAAAAAAATGTCATATTTAATCATTGAGGGAACAAAGGCATTTTGTGGGATTCAATGGGTAAAATGTGCTAGATTTGTGCATTTTTCTTGATGCTACTATATGGGTTTTACCTAGGCGTTATTATTTTTCACTGTTCAGTGAAAATGGATCTGGGAGACATGTTTTTACATGCAGATAAAGTGGGTGCATGGAATGCATAAACATCAGTTGAAAAAAGAGAGGGAAAATGAAGAGCGAGAAGTTTCTTCTAAATTACAGTTGGTTGTAGATCAAGGGTGCTAAGGTGTACAATTTTTCATCATGGATTGATTTTAGGTCTTCTCCATTTTCTTCTCCTTTTTCTTAAAGGATAAACCATTTCATTAAAAGTTGTTCTTTTTGAATTGGTTTCCAGATGGAGATTTTTATGTAAGCACAAATATTTTACCTTGAGGATGGTTCTAGGTTCTTTAGTTGAGTCTTTTCTACAAATTTTATTACTGTATGACAACTAAAATGTTTCTGAATAGATACTATTTAAAATTTTTAGCTCATTTTCTCTCCATTTTAGTATTTTCAATGATTATTAATGAGAATATGATCAAGGATATTTCATTATTCCCCATTGCTTTCTCAATGGTGTATGCTTTGATTATGGTTTTGGTTCAAAGAGTCAGTTAAATTACTTTAATTAGAGCATAGATTTGTGTAAATGTTATTTGGATTTGATATGTAATTGTGAGTTTGGAACATAATGAGCATACATTATAATGAAATTATGTTGTTTCCCATGAATGCTAGGGTTAATGTTATATTGTATGATTTATAGTTGAATTGACTCCTCACCCTAGGATTAGGCACTGATTCAGTAGTTGTGTCTGAAATTATAGTTCCTAGGAATCATTCATTTCAATTAAAGAACTTATAAAATCTATCTTTTTTCAAGTCTTATTTGATAAAGCTTGTGTAAAGTTACATATTCTCAGGCTATATATTGTTGAATATTGTACAAGAGTATCCAAATCCTTGAAAGGTTCCATCTATTGAGAAAATTAATGAGAATCATACTATTATTTACAATGTACATGTTTAATTGGCACACATAATCTTGAGAACATTATTTGGGATCACCCTCCTGAGTCTTGCAAAGCCGAAAGTGCAAGAGAAAATTTATTTCAATTTTCACTATTCGTTGGACAATCCCTCCAAATAGCTAGCCATTGGAAGATGGAAATTCCATAGGTTATTTGTGAGATTAGCTTTGTTTATTTAAAACACTAACACAAACCATATATCATTAACCAATTTAATAACCTAATTTCCTAAGGATGCAATCTAGAGCCTAAAAAAACCTAAGTAATTATTATACTAGAACCTAACCTAAAATAATTAACTTAAAAGAGTTGCTCGACTAAAGACAATCTAGAAATAAAATTAGTAAATATGAGAATTAAAAATAAGAAAATCATAACTTATGGACATAGAAATTGGAAAGTGATTCAAAAAAAATTAAGAAACTACCTAATGCTTTCTTTATTTTAAAAATTTATTGTTACTTGAGATGAACAAAATGAAGAAACAAGTCTTATTTCTCTAGATTATTTATACAAAAACCTGAGCTTGAAAGGAGAGAAAGAAGACAAGAAAAAAGGAAGCCCAAGTTATGACTACATGGATATCTATCAGAGATCAAACCAAAATGCTCTTAAATCCTAGGTAAATTGTACATGAATCTTTCACCAAATTTTTATTTATATTTTTTGAGTGTGTTGTGTCGTCTAAACTACCACTAAGGAGGTCAACATTCCTACTTTTTCAACAAAGTAAAAGTTGCACATGTATGTGAACTATTAGATTAATTGGATTCCTGGTCACAAGTTTTATTTGTAGGAGAATTAGTTAGATCCTTGAGAAGGTGTACCAATATACTTCTTTTCATTGGGGCATCTAAAAAAATCAGATTTTTTTAAAAATTTGACCATGGTAAGATTTTTCTTTGAACTAGCATAGCAGGTACATTGCTTCAAAGAGGGGAAAAATGTAGACACATAAAATATACATGAATTTTATCCTGATTCACTAACTCCATTTCATCCTTCATCATTTACTAACCAATTAATTGAATAATCATTTTTTAATTAATCTATAACAATTCCTTTTTGATTAAATAAATCAACTTTATCAAGTTGTAATGTTTTGATTAAATAAATCATTTTATTTAATTATCTCCTAAATTTTTTTCATTTAATTACATCAAATTTCATGTCAAATAATCTCTATCTAAAGTTAATTAAATCCTGATTAACTTCTGACACTAATCCTCAGTTCTCTAGATTTTGCAACTTGTTAAATAAATCAATTTATTTGATTTATTATTTCTTCTATTACCATTTGAAATGGTATCTTTAGGGAATATGCTTCAAATTTCAAAAAGTCCCTCTAAAAGTAATTTTCCTCCAACATGGCATTAACTCATCTTACATTGTCTCTTACATGTCTCCCGCTTGGCATTTAAGATTCTTTCTTCTCCCTCCAATAAGCCAACTTTCAAATTTCAAAATCCACCTAATAGCATTTATCATGCACAATGACCAAAATGTACACAACCTCCCTCCATTGGAATTTTTACAAGTGCCACATTGCAATTGGATTGTATTTTATCCCACATTCCTCCTATATTTCATTATTCTATCCTTCTATTATATAAATAGGGGATTCTTCTATTGGTTTAGGGACACAACTTGATACACAATCTCAAGCATTTGCATCTTGTTCATCATCTCACATAGCATCTTGAAGGAATTTCATCCATCATCCAAGAGCTTAACAAGGATTAGGAAAGGGATACTTTCCACATCAAAGTAGCATCAATCCACTATGGGATAGGGTTTGATCTTGTTTTTATGTTCTTTTATTTAATTTTTTTTGTTCTACTTATTTTGTTTGCATATTTTAACATGATTAAGTATTTCATAGGGATGTTCTATTTGATTTGGTTAACTTAAATAGCATTGTTAATAGTTGTTTGGATTGCGAATTTGTAGCTTTTAGCATCCAATGTATGTATTAGGTTCCCTTGGAAATAAATCTATTACAACTCCCCATCATAGGGTCCTATGAGTTGTTGGATGAAGAAGATGAATAATATGTAGATTCCAAATCTTTGAATAACTATATAACTACCTTGATCAAAATGTGGGAGGAGACCTCACTTAAAATCAAAAAAGAAATGCTCAAGAGGTAAAGTGCAATGAAAACTCACTATATAGTTGAAAGTGGCTCTATAGGGTACCTTCATGCTTGCTGGAGGTAAGGAATCCAACATCCATTGGGAACAAAGGCCCTTTGAATTGAACATGAAATGTCAATATTTTAAATTTATTAGAAGAATTCTTCATAAGACACTAGGGGTAGCCTTGATCTATTTTTATTTAGTTATAGAGGGCACCTTGAGCATAGAACTAAGATAAAACCTATGTACTCTAATTTGATCTTGTACGTACCTTCCTTTTGAGCTTTTCTAACTTGATATATTTGCCTCCTTTCATGCAATTTTTGTTTCATTTCTTTGAAATGATGACATGCAACAATATTTCTCCTATTCTTTTGGTTTCCCATCTTCTTCAACTTGAAAATTTTTATCTTGATAATTATTTTTCCAATTCCACGTTCCAAATTTGGAAAACACTTACAAATTTAAATGACCTTTTGAAGACACCTTGTGAATTTTCCTTTATTTTTTTATATTAAAATCCTAGAAATTAACCTTGTATATATAAATATATAATTCAAATAGACATATTATTTTGATACATTAGCTAATTTAGCCTTCAGTCAAAGGTTGGTCGCTTAATTAAAATAAATATTATTTTTATTGTGGTACCTTCAAGTGAAGTCAATTAAATAATAATTTTTGTTTGTCATAGTATCCTTATGTCAAAGGTACCTTCGAATGAAGGTAAAATATTTCATCAGAGGAAACTTTGACCAAAGGTCCTTAGCTAGGCAAGCTTGGCATCTACATCAAAATTCCACTAAAAATTGAGTTTGAAACCATGGGTTGGACCTTCAAATGAGCTTAACTTGACAAGATATTTTGCAAGATTGTAGCCCTTGAAATGAACTTTTTAACAAGTATAGTTTTGATATGTTTTTATTTTATCATGTATTTAATTTCTAATTTTTACTGAACATAGGCTTTTTTCGAGCATCAAGCTCTTCATTTTGCAGAGGTTGAAAAATAGTAAGACAGTTAAAAAAAATTAAAAAAATGTCATTTCCCTTCATATTTTTGTTATTGTTTCACCAAAAAAAATTGTATTTTGACATATACAAAAATTATGTTGGAAAACAAGGTATATTGGGATCATCATGGAAAAACATGCCCTTAAGTGGCAAAGGATTGAGAAAAATGTCGGTGAGCAACTTGATGTAAAATTTTAATCGTTATCTGTATTTCAAAAATATGTAGATAGAATTTGTAGAAATTGAATGTATTTTCTAAACTACTAAGTTTCTTTTAAAAAAAATCTATTTGGTAAAATTTGAAATTTCCAAATGTAGTGGTATTTAAATTTCAAGGAAAAAATAAGTAGGTGTCTGTTTGACCACCTTAACCACAATAAAATGATAAAAAAAATTATAATATTTTAGATATAAGTAGAGGAATCATGCCCCAATCTGATGCATATTTTTTTAACATTTTTTTTTTTTTCAAGTATAAATAATTAATTATGATTTTTTTATTACAACTTTTTAAAATATAAAACTCATATATGACCACCTTAACTTGGTTAAAACTGTGAAATTCAATTTTTCTTTTTAATCTATGGTATGAAGCATAGAATGTGGCCTTGTGTTTGGGATTTTAAAAATGTGTCTGGATTTAGTATAGATGCTTTTCAATCAACCTATCAATCAAGACTTTGAGTAAATGTGGTTGAATAAAAATGAATAATAATAATTACTTATTGAATTCAAAGTAGAGCATAATTTATATTGGTGGAAATCTGATAATCTCCTTTAAAAACCACTTTCCTTTCAAACATCAAATTTGGGTAAAAAAATAGTCATGGGGCACATACCCATCATATTGCCACTTTTGGCCCATCATGATCTGCATACCCAACACATGTATATCAAATTATAGTTATAGTGACATTAAAATTAACTAAAATTGCCGAAGCCAAAAATTATGAAAAATACCCTTTCCCCCATATTGATGTTGAGAATCTATATTTCAAAAAATAAAATTTAATCCTTTATAGAAAAAAACTTATGCCGAATGACACAAATGTTACTTTATGAAAATGTTTTTTTTTTGTTTAAAACTAGTTATTAAAGGAGATGTTGAAAGATTCACAATTTATTTTAGAAAAGAATAAAAATATATATATTTATAAATTTTACAAAAATTTCCACAAATCACTAGTTCGCATCATCTTCACACTCTTAACAATTTAGCTACTATAGATGAAGATTCAATTAAAAATTT
Source organism: Sequoia sempervirens (assembly GCA_007258455.2). NCBI lineage: Eukaryota > Viridiplantae > Streptophyta > Pinopsida > Cupressales > Cupressaceae > Sequoia > Sequoia sempervirens. Next base: position 11,875 of record VDFB02273008.1, on the reverse strand, counting down.
GGATGTAAATTACCATCATGGGAAAAAATTGAGACACAGTATTGTGGGATCATCCATCCACGTCTGTGGATCTAGAATGAATACAATATGGTAGGACTCCTACTATATTTTCTTGAACATTTGTCAGAAAAATGGAAAATCCTTGAGGAAATAAAGAATTGAATTTGACTTTAATTTATAGTTTAGTATAGTGATTAGATGTTACTTTGAAAGTTATTAAAAATAGTAGACAAGTTTCTATTTAGTAGTCTACATTATGTACCTTTGAGAGCTAATTAATCTAATTTTTGGTTCAAATTGTTTTTGAGTAGGCATCTTCTCATCCATTAGGTGGTGTGAAGAGGCTATATTTTGGTGATCTGTCACAAGATAAGGTTTTTCTTGATATGGCATATCCATTTCAGATATGCATTGTATATATAGACCATGAGATGACATATGCCGCATTTTGTAAATATTGTTTTAATTTGGTATATAATCCAAATTTTTATATTTACACACACAATTACTGTACAATTATATATATATATATAAATCGATATTCGACATATTTAGTTTGTTGTTTGCATGGTTTCCTATTTTGAAACTTAAAATTTAAATTTATAATCACTTTATAATTGTTGAGCTATGATGGATAACATGTTATATCTATTGATTTCTTGCAATCTTACACTTTGATAGTTTATGAATTACATATCATTTTCACTCATGTTATAGTACTATTAAATTTGGTTGCCTTGGGAAACTTCACCAAATTTGATCCCTTTATCATTAGTCTCTATAGTTGCAACACCATTTACCCTTTGATTCCTTGATCCGTTGACATCCTCTGTCTATATAAATTCATTTTGGTATCTATCCTTTCAATAAAGTTAGATTTCTCCTTTAGCAATGATGGATATTTTTGAATTTGAAATTTTCTTTTGAAATTAGTGCATCAAGAAAATGCCATATTTTGGGGTTCCTATACCTTTGCCTAGGTTGGGAATGAACTCTTAAATTTGATGACGGAAGAAATATTCTCTAAGCACACCAAGCTGTTCAAGAAAAATGATGGGATTAGTAGGAATGATAATGCCCTCTTCTAATAAATCATGGATTTTCTTTGGTCTATACCCAAGGCATATCAAAGTGCAAGGGATGCATAGTAAGATTATTTTATGTTTTGATAGATTTGACATCTTTTATTATTTTTGAATTTTTTAATTATTTTGATGCCAAAAATTATGGTACCAATTATGAAAAGAAAATCTAAACTATGAAAATAAATTGTGTACAAGAATGTAATATTATTTTATTTTCTCTTGATAAGATGAATGCAACTAGGAATACAAATATTTCCTAAATTACATTCCTTTTAAGGCTTTCACTAATACAAGTTAACTAATTTCCATTCTTTTTATAAGACAAGAAAATAATCTTCACAAATAGAAAAGTGAAAAATAGAGTTTTAAAGGAAACAATTTATAAAACTATGAAATTTATGATATGCCTAGTATGCAAGCTATTTGATGTATAAACTATGGTATGAGTTGATGGAATCAATGAGATAAATTACAAGATAAGTTTTTTTTTTTCAATTAAGTTGTTAAATAAACTGAGAAACAAGTTAAGCAATGAAAAAAAGTAACAAGAAAGCTTGTTTCAAAATAAGATAATACGAGAGATATTTATAAAATTGTGGGAAGTCAGAATTCATTAAAAATAGGCCTAGAAATATGAGACCAATGATTCTAGGAGCTTTGATAGTAAGAAATAAGGTCAATTTAAGGCTTGGAAGGATACAAGGGGATATTATAGCTAAGTATCTATCCCAATATTATTCAAATAGCTTGGAAATAATGAGGAATTATAAAAATGAATCCCAAAGGAGAATTTGCATGGTCCCCTTATCCAATCAATCTAAACCTTCAACAAAGAAACCAAAAATATAATCCCTATGATTATGGTTATGGTTTTTTCGAAAACTACTAGTTATGTAGGAACCTCATGAACTAGAATAGAAGGAAAACTACTACATCCTCCACTATACTCAAGGAACTTGCTAAAAGAAACATCTACATTTTGTAATAAAAAAGAAAATTCCAAAGTTGGTTAAAAATTTGTTACATTGCTACATAAAATTATTCAAGACATTGAAAAATCTATCCAAGAAAAGGATTTTATTGTCCTAAGGGTTGATGAGGGAGAAGTTTCTCCCAATCTTAAGTCAAAAGATATGAAAATAAGTTAAAAGATCATGAAAAGGAATAAAATATTGTTGTTATCCTAAGGACTAATGAGAGAGTTGAAATCTAAAAGACAAGTCCAAAATTTGTACCATGTCATGAGTATTAAGTAGGTGCCAACATGAACCAATGAAGGAATGTGTGAGTGAGTTTGATGTGAAAATATATACATGTGACATTCATGAACATACATAAGTAGGTGTATATGCATAATATTTGTTAGTCTATTCATATTTTCATCATAATCATCATTAATTTCATAGTTCAACACACTTGATATGGTGATTACACATACATGTGATATTTTTTAACATACACATGCCATTCATAATCAGCATAACACAAAATATATTTTACCATCAATATAACCAATAATGCTTGCATATCATATTTTTTGTGCCTTCATGTACAAATACATCTTTTATCATTTTCTAACCATCATAATCATCAATACAACTAATAATTCCATATAATTTTCTCGATGTCCTCATGTAAAAATAGATCAATACATATTGCTATCAAGCTATCGTAGATTCATAAATAATATTTTCCCTTGATATCCATGCTCTGTAACACATATCTCAAATCAATGCTATTCTCACAAACACCTTCATTGGAATATTACAAAACTGTTAAAAAATAGAAATAGTGAATAATGAAAGCAACATGAACTCTAATTTTGGATACATTACCATTGAACCTCACATCCTATTCAAAGCTTGTGTTGAGGAATGTATACATATAAATAATAGAAAAGTATAGATTATAAAAAATGTGAAGAACAAAGTCAACTAGTCATTCTTTGAAATCAAATGAAAAATATAAATTAAGAGATTAGAGTATATGAATAAGATACCTCCTTATGAATTTCATTGAATGTGTCCTAAATGTTGAAGAAAAAATGTTATAACTTATGTTTTGAAACACATCTAGCTACAATAGTGTTGTCCACCAAAATGACCTACATTTGTTAAGAATTATTAAGAAACATAAACTTGAATCTACTATTAACTCAATAATGGTTAAAATTAAGCATGAATATTGGAAAATAAAAAAATTATAAAAAATTTAGTAATTTTGACAAATGAGCGATGTGGATACATTGAGGTAGGAAAGTAAATACTAGGGAAGGTCTCTTTTCATTGCCAAAGTCAACAAATTATTTTGGGGTGCTCATTTTGAGGTAGTCTCTTAAGAGCCATAAAAGCCAAAAATTATCAAACTTTGATGAAGTCATTCCGAGAACTCGTGGTATGTAGGAATGCTTTGTCTTGACCTATAGGTGGATACCAAATCCCTTCAAACCAACTTCTCTTGGTTTGGGTCAACTCAACATCGTTTGTGTATTGCAGTGTCAAATTCAATTTTGCAAAAAATATCAATGGAAAGTATTGCAAATATGGAAAGAAGTTTTTTTTTTTGTGCAGCATGGAGAAAAACTAAGTGTATGAACACATCAAGGTGGGCAGGTAAATGCTATGAAAGAGGAAGAAGAAGGGATAGATGAAAATGGTGGGATGGGAAAAGGATAAGCAGAGAATTTGTTAAGGTGGGAAGGAGAGAGGGAGAGACAAAAAGAGGGAAGGAAGGAGATAGAGAGGGGTAGTGTGGAAGGGATAAAGGGAGGGAGAGAAAGATGTGAGGAGGGAGACAGGGAGTGGTAGGGTAGGAGAGATATGTATAGATAGAGATAGGGTGAGAGGGAGGGGTAGGTGGAGAGAGGTAGGGAAGGATGGATGGGTATAGAGGGAGTTAGGGAGGATGGGAGGGGTAGGTCAAGAGTAGTAGGGTAGGAGAGATATGTATATAGAGAGATGGGGAGTGGTAGGGTGGGAGAGATAGAGGGAGGGAGAGAAAGAGGGAAGGAGGGAGATATGGATTGGTAAGGTGGGAGGGAGGGAGAGAGAGGAGGGATAGGCAGAGGGAGAGAAAGAAGGAAGGAGGGAGATAGGGAATTTTAGGGTTGGAGGAATAGAGTGATGGAGATAGGGATTGGTAGAGTGGGCAGGAGAGAGGGAGGGATAGGTGGAGGGAGAGAAAGAGGGAAGGAGAGAGATGGGGAGTGGTAGAGTGGAAGGACTAGAGTGAAGGAGAGAAAGAGGGAAGTAGGGATATATGGATTAGTAAGGTGGGAGGGATGGAGAGGTAGGTAGGGAGAAAGGAATTAGTAATGTGGGAGGGTAGGAGTGAGGAGGGAGATAGGGATTTGTAGGGTGGTAGGGTGAGAGGGAGGAACAAAAGGGAGGGAAGGAGAATTGATAGAGGTAGGATATGAGGGATATGTATAGAGAGAGTTATGGAGGAAGAGAGGGGTAGGGGGAGAGAGGTAGGGTAGTAGAGTGGGTATAGAGAGAGTTGGGGAGAGTGGGGTAGGTGGAGGAAGAGATAGAGGGAAGGAGGGAGACAGAGAGAGGGCAAGAGGGAGATAGGGATTAGTAGGGTGGGGGGAGTGAGAGATGGAGAAAAGAGGGTAGGAGAGAGATAAAGAGATGTAAGTTAGGAGGGATAGGTATATAGAGAGTTAGGGAGAAAGGGAAGGGTAGGTGAAGAGAGGTAGGGTAGGAGAGGTAGTTAAAGAGAGCCTTAGAGAGAGAGAAGGAGGGGTAGGTGGAGAGAAAGAGAGAAAGAGGGAATACAATGTCTTATATTATTAAATATATATTTAATATTGTATTTATATTTAATATAACATTAAATATTTATAATACAAATATAATATATATTATATTAATATTTCTTAGTATTTATTATCTATGATATATTGTGTGAGGGGGGAAAATAATGGGGAGTCTATGCAAGAAATGTGGTGAAATAGAAGCTAATCTAAAATTAAAACAGTAAAATCTAGATCTATTTCTTTTACTCAGCAAGAAATGACTTTCTAAGCTATTGAAAATACACCGATTGGAATACAATTATCACAGAAATTCAAGGAAAAGTAAAGGTTACCATAATGGAGTGCATGATGTTGGGTTGTTCATATCACTACGAAGCCTCCATTGTTGCATGCAAGAAGCATTGATGCATTGCATGTGTTGGTTGGTCAAAGATATATTGAAGCTCTATCAATGGTGATTAGGAATATTGGTAGTACTTCATTGTGAAAATGAGTTAATTTTTGGATCCTTTTTTGTGAGGAAAGAGGTTTGTTATATAAAAATTGAGATTTAAAATGGACAATTAGGATTGCATAGTAGAATATCTTGATCGACGGTCAAAAAATGTTGAGAGGATTTAGACATGAATAATTTGTAAAAAATAGATTACATGATCAACATGATTGAAGAAATGTTGTTGAGAAATTTGTGAAATTGATGAAATAGGTGGAGCAATTCATGAAATTGAAGAAAGTTGGTGAGGAAATCATGTTGAGAAAAAAATTGCTCAAAGTTGATGAGGATAATTTAACTAATTAATCCTTTTTGGATTTCAACGTGCAAATCAAGTTTTGAGTTTTGCAAAAATAGTTGTATTAGTTTGATTTGATTTTTTTATGATAATTTGAATAGTTTATTCAAATTATTCAAATTTGGAGGGAAAGTAAGTTAATTAAATTATTATCTTTTAATAATTCAATCGACTTAGGGGAATACAATGATTTAGTGATGTAATTAAATAATTGGTGTTATTTAAAGTTAATTAGGAAGAATAAAGTGGGCATTAGGACTTAATTAAATAAATGTAATTTATTTAATTAGTCAAAATTGATAAAATGTGAATTAATTAAATAATGTCATATTATTCAATTAATAACAAAAATAGGGTTTTCAGGACATTATTAAATAAATGGAATTTATTTAATTTGTCAAAAATGATAAAAAGTGAATTAATTAAATAATATTGTATTATTCAATTAATAGGGGAATTTAGGGTTTTGGATGCAATTGATGTGAAATGTAGTGATGTTTTGATGCTAATGATGTCGATGATGTGAAAATTCCATTTAGGGTATCTAATAGGTGTTAGGTCATTCTTGTATGTCTATATTTTCCCCCTCTTTGAGACAAAATATGGGTTGCAAGCTTTGTTTCAAATATTCTACATTAACATCAATATTTTGAAAAAAAAATTATGGCCCACTATGCCCCGATAGTCAGTGCAATAATGGTTGGATTTTGTGCTACCCCCTCAACAGGTTGGCTAATTTTTTTTTATTTTGAGATTAGGCTCATGACATTGTTCTATTTCAGTTTAGTTATGGAGAGGACAAAAAATGAAGTCTATAGGTCCCTCATTTCTTATTCCAATGTTCTTGTGAAGTCCTATTTTGAATGTAGGAAGGTTCCCTAAGTAGAAATTAGGGTTTCCTAGGTAAAAAATAAGGTTTTGGAGGGTTAAAATAAATAATTAGGGTTCTAATTACCTCATTTTCACTTTGATCCTATAGTGAATTCTAGCATCTAGATTTATCATATTGTCAATTGTTGAGGAGCAATGTCAAGGATTCAGGGAGCCCTAGATCATTCAAAACTAGTTCAAGAGTTTAGATGGCTCGCAGGAATCAGTGCCTTGGTATGTACCCTCTTGCTTCTCATTTTTCATCTTTTTATGTTCTCGTAATTCGTACATAAAGTCAAACTAGTCAGAATTGATATTTTTAGAGTTTTAGCACACTTGCATCGATTTTAGTACATTTGTCAATTTAGAAAGCTTGCACTTGTAAAAATTCTCCACACTTGCTTTAGTTTTTCACATTTGATATAGATTTTTGCCTTTGATTTTAGCATTTGAATTGTTTTTGTGCTTTTCATTGTTGTTTGTGTTTTCTACGCACTTGATTTAGTTTTGTGCTTTTGCAAAACCTTTTCTCTTTTGATTCTCTCTCTTGTAATTACCCCTCATTTTGAATTTTTTCATCGCTTTTGAAAAACTTTCCTCACGTTTTCTTGGTTTTTCATGCTTTTGTCTATTTGAAACCCTAAGTCTTGTTCTTCATTGTTTTCATTTCATTTTGTGTTCCTAGAGTGCACCCTTGACATTGTGGGTTGTATGGTTGTAGATGGTCCTTAACCATTGCAGTTGAGGGAGACATGACTTCAACATCTATTTGATCCAATTTTCGGCTTTGATGTTTTGGAGCAAGACTTTCTAGATATGGTCAGGCTATGTCACATTTGTTACATATCTACAATCCATTGCTACACTGGTATGATGACCATGCTCATGGAGTGGTGGCATTTAGAGACTTCCTCATTCCATTTTCCTATAGGGGAGGCTACCATTACCCTCGAGGATATGTGGCGGATTCTCCTCATTCCTATCCATGGTGAGCTTGTGACATACCATGTTCGAAAAGGTACTTGTTCCATGCAACATGTGTTGGGTGTTAGAGACTTGGAGGCTTGGTAGACAGATGATTGGTTTCCCAATACATATGAGGCTTGGTTCGGTCAAACCACTAGAGAGGTCCAATTATTGGGTCAATTTTCTAATAGATATGTTTCCATTGTTTCTTTCAAAGCTCTGGGACTAATAGGATGGGGCTGGCCAGTGGGTCTAAAAGATCTGGGTACCACTCTTGATTTTGATCAGTGGTGGACATGTCATTTTCCTTTGAGATTCATAGATCCTAGCGATGATACTACATTCAATAGAGAAGGTATCATAGGTCATCATAGGTAGCAGTGGCATATTGAGGTCCTTGCAGAGTATCTAGGTAGGGCCCGATAGGGTGGAGCTCATGGATAGGTTCTAGGGCTCCCTCCTCCACTAGAAGATGGATCAGTATTGTTAGCATAGATGATAGCCATGAGGGATGCAAAGGTAGTGTTGTGACAAGCCACGAAGGCTCAAGTTACTATTGTGAGTGCTGAGAGGGATAGACCAAGGGTGGAGTGTGATAGCAAGAGTGGGCGACAACATGCTACAGAGGCCTATAGAGTCCCCTTCTTCCTACCTGGAAGTGTTATATATGTAATTTTATTTTTATGATGTTGTTTGTTTACTGACATACTGTAGACATGATTTTTGTCTATATATTTAGCGGCCGAGTATAGGCCTTATATATATGTACTATTTTGTATCATCCTATCACACTTGTTTCACATGATGATGGTGTACTATGACATTCTCCCTTTTTGATGATGATATATATGAGATATACCTTCTTTGATTCAACTCATTGATATGTTTATTTAATGATCAAGATGCGTATGTATGATGATGTATGTTTATATATATATATATTTGTACTTTTTTTATGTATGCATATGACATGGATGGATGGATCAACATTTATATCATATGATGTTTTATTATGGATGATAAATATATCATTTTTATATCTGATGTTTATATGATGTATGGATGTACGTCGTTTATACATTCATGATACATGATATTTTTATTTGTTTTATTATCATCATGATATGTATTGATGACATTGTGGATGTAGGATGGATATGGCAGTAATGATATTGTGAATGCAAGATGGATGTTAGTTAGAAGAAATTTATGATGGTGGATAAAAATATTACGTTGTTAGTATTTGATGAGTATTGCTTTCAATTTTCTTAGAGGCTTCACATTTTGAACAATCATATTTGATATAGCAAACAAATACGATGCACCAGGGTTTTAATGAACAAGGTGAATTTTTATCTATTGTGTGGAATTTGACTAAATAAATTTGTCTATAAAGGAATGAGGTTCAGTTGAGAAGAATGTATTGGGGCCTAAAACATTTTGTCTCATTGAAAGGTAGCTAATGTTTTTTTTAATGGTTGAACAACTGAAAATATCTAGGCTAGAAATGCAAAAGAATGTTGGTATTCATGTATATTTGACATCAGTTGACACAAGATTAATGATAATGTAAGCATTTGTTTTCAAAATCCAAGATTCTTTAGAATCTAATCTATAGATAAACAGTCACAAATCTTTCTACTTGAGAGCTAAATAGTGTACATAAGATAATATATTGTTTGTAGGTTTCACAAGACTACTTGGGCTACCTACAAGTGTGAAATTTGACTCTTCAGATCAAGAACATTTGAGACATTTAGTAGAAAAAGTTGGAATCGATAATGCAAAGCCTCATCCCTTTATAGATGAATTTATTTTGACATTAAAAGATGAGAGTGGAATTTTCTATACACATCCTGAAAATTTACCAAGTAATTGGTGGCTACCTTTGATATCTATCATTTCACTATTATATATATATATATATATGTTTTCATTATTTGAAGGTTTTTGACAAGAATTTAACAAGATGGAAATATTATTCATGTTTTCAATAAAACAAGCAAGGCTTATGCAATAGAAAATCGAAAGTTTCAAAAAATATTAAGTGATGTTTCTATTGGAGGAGAAGTACGTTGGCATAGGACACAAAAAAAGGCTTTAATTGAAAATGATAAACAAAAAGGATGCATGAAGATCATGGTTTGGTATAGTTTATAGAACCATGATCTTCTTGCATCCTTTTTGTTTCCCATTTTCAATTACAGGATTTTTTTTGTTTCTTCTTCCAACGTACTTCTATACAAAACCATGATCTTTCATCCTTTTTTATTCCCATTTTCAATTACAGGTTATGTTTTTCCTATCTTGTGCCAATGTACCTTTCCTCAAATAGAAACATCACTTAATATGTTTCGACACTTCTGATGTCCTATTGCATAAGCCTTACTCATTTTATCAAAAATGTGAATAATACTACCATGTTCTTTAATTCCTCTCAAAAACCTTTAGATAAGCCAAATACATATATAAAATAGAGAAAAAATGTTTATCAAAGGTAGCCACCAATCACCTGGAAAATTTTCAAGACATGTGTATAGAAAATTCCTCTCTCATCTTTTAGTGTCAAAAAAAATTTGTGTATAAAGGGATAAGGCTTTACGTTACCAATTCCAACATTTTTTGCTAAAAGTCTCAAAATTTCTTGATTTGAAGGGTTGAATTTCAAACCTGCAAGTAGTCGAGGCTAGTCTTACGAAACCTGCAAATAAAAAATTATCATATGTACACCATTAAGCTCTCAAGTAAAATGCATTGTGACTGTTTATCTACATAATGGATTCTAAAGAATCCCAATTTTTACAACAGATGCTTGTAGTTTCAATAATCTTTTGTTAGCTGATGTCAAATATACATGAATACCAACATTCTTTTACATTTCTAGCCTAGATTTTTTTGGTTGCTCAACCATTAAAAGAATTGTTAGCTACCTTTGAATGAGACAATGTTGTAAGCCCAAGTAGATTCTATTCAACCCATAAAAGAAAATTTCAGATGAGAAAAAATCAGAAAACACTCACAAGATTGAAAGTTGATAAAATTTAACAAAAGGTAGCCATCTCATCACCTTATATAAAATGCGGGTATTCATTTTTTATCAATGTAGAAGTAAAAGTTGATGACGAATTGCAAATTCAAATGGGATAAGTTGAATTGGGACATGTATTGTAGAGCATACAAAACCATGGTCTTCTTGCATGCTTTTTGTTTCCCATTTTCATTTATAGGCTTTGTTTTTCTTGTCCTTTTCCAATGTACTTATCCTCCAATAGAAACATCAATTAATATTTTTCGACACTTCCAATGTCCTATTAGATAAGCCTTGCTCATTTTATGGAAACCATGAATAATAATACCATCTTTTTTAATTCCTTTCAAAATCCTTTAGATAAACCAAATACATATATAAAATAGAGAAATGCTAGTTATAAAAGGTAGCCACCAATTACATGGATTTTTTTTCAAGATGGGTATAGAAAATTCCACTCTCACCTTTTAATGTCAAAATAAATTTGTGTATAAAGGGATGAGTAGAATTTACTTGGCTTTAAAGAATTTGGTCTTATTGAAAGGTAGCTAGCTAATAATTTTTTTAATGGTTGAGAAACCAATAACATCTAGGCTAGAAATGCAATGGAATGTTGGTATTCATGTATATTTGACATCAAATGATGCAAGATTATTGATAATGTATGCATCAATTGTCAAAAAATGGGATTCTTTAGAATCCAATCTATAGATAAATAGTCACAATGCTTTGTACTTGAGAGCTAAATGGTGTACAAAAGAAAATATGTTGTTTTCAAGTTTCACAAGATTGTCTTGGGCTACCTCCAAGTGTGAAATTTGACCCTTTAAATCAAGAAATTTTGAGACATTTAGTAGAAAAAGTTTAAATTGGTAATGCAGAGCCTCAACTCTTTTTAGAAGAATTTATTTTGACATTGAAAGATGATAGTGGAATTTGCTATACACATCTTCAAAATTTTCCATGTAATTCATGTCTACAAATTATCTGAATTTTTTTTAGGATGCGTATAGAAAATTCCTTTCTCATATTTTAGTTTCAAAATAAATTCATCTATAAAGGGATAAGGCTTTGCACTACCAATTCCAATTTTGTTTGCTAAATTTCTCAAAAGGTCTTGTTCTAAAGGGTCAAATTTCACACTTGCAGGAAGCCCAGGCCAATCTTGTGAAACTTGCAAACAATGGATTATCTTATGTACACCATTTAGCTCTCAAGTACTGATGCAGGAGCTTCTAGGTGCACAGGCAATCGACATCAAACAAAAATAAATATTTTAATTTTGTATTTTCCTAAGGTTTTATAATTATTTATTTGGAGAAATAAATTAAAATATTAGGCCAAAAATTGTAATAAATAATTGGTCTTTTATTTT